>VZRS01012638.1:416858-538851 GCA_013398055.1 Ifrita kowaldi
AAAAACCAAAAATTAAACCTATTTTTAGAAACTCAGTTCCCCATTCAGCTTTTTCTGTACAACCAACTGCAGCTGGGGATCATTTTTCATATTTCCGTATCAGTGTTTTATCAGCTCTTTCAGTTTGGGATGTTAATTGAACTGAATTAATTCTTACCAACACACTGGGAGGAAAATGATCAAAATTACACCCAGACTTTTAAAAACAGTACCTCTCTAATTATTGACATTTTTAATGGATTTTTTTGTTCTAGATACAATATTTGACCTCTAACTTAAAGAGTGAGGGATTCATGTGGCACAAGAAAATAAAATTTCATGATACAGCATCAAAACAAGACTGGTATTTTGTTAGAAGTGTTTGCACATGAAATGTGCTATGAAAGTTAATTTTATTACTAAATTGGTATACAAAGCTGAAAGGCCGAATCCCCAAAAGGGAGCTCAGCTGTCAATTCTTCAAGCACAATGCTACAACTAAAAATAAAAAATTCAATGTTCACATGAAATTTCTTGGCTTAAAGCGTGCAGAGCAGATTGTGCAGCTCCTCTTGCTCCTGAATACTAATTTTACATGTAAACATTTCCTAATTCTGGGAGGGATTGCTCTTTGTTTGCCTCTCACAACCCCTGTAAAGCTGGAAAACAGGAAATGATCTCCCTTGCAAAGGAAGGCTGGAAATTAAGAGATATGAAACTACAGATGAAAGAGCCTCAGAAGTAAATTGTGTGTCCAGTGCTGGGTTTCAGCACCCCTATGCCAGTGATTCCTGCTGCCACAGCATTGCTGTGCTGCTGGCAATCACTGGAAGTCCTCCAGCAAAGCTGATTTGGGGGGAATTGGGCCCATGGGGTGAAATGTTAGAAGTTCATCAATCTGAAAATAAAATCTGTGTCGTGCATCAATCTAAAAATAAAAATGCCGTTGCAATGAGTGAGATTTAACAAGGTGATGGCCGGGGGAGAAGTGGGAAAATCAGGCTTTAGCTAAGGCTGATCTCTTCCACCAACAGGTAACAGAATGAAAATAAACTCACTGTGTCTGAGATTTGGGGGACAGCAAAAATAGATTTTTGTTAATTAAGTACATCTAGAACAGTGCCCTTCCCATGGAAAAGAACTGCAATTTCCTCTTGGAATAATGAAGTGTCCAAGGCTGGACAAGGCTTGGAGCAATCTGGTCTAGTGGGAGATGTCCCTGCCCATGGCAAGGGGTGGAAAATCAGATTACATTTGGCACTCTGCACCTGCAAACCAAGTTTGCTTTAGTCCCTGGGTCCTAATTTAGGTTTTCCTGCTTTATCACAGTCCAGGGGTACCCCTGGGCCATGAAAAGCCTTGTTCTCTTGTCACAGGAGTGCTGTGATTCCCAGCCAGGTGTGTGCACAATCTCTGCATTATTTATCCTTCCAGGAGCAGCCATGGAAATCCCTGCAGCTCGTGCCTGCTTCAGGCTGAGACCTGATTTAGACTGGCACAGAAAGACTTTTTTTGGCTGTTTCCCTCTGCAAATAATCCCATCTTCCTGCAGACATTCCTTTATTAATTCAGCTGTTCCCCAAAGTCACCTCCAAAGCTCTGCTGGTTGGGTTCTTCCCATTACAGGAAATAAACTTTCAAGTGTTGTGAGTTTATAATTGGTGGCTGGGTTGGTGTGGGTGCATTTGTGTAGAAGCAATGGTGCAGCACCCGGTGGAGTGGCCAGGACACTAAAAGTGTGTTAAATCCCAAACCAGGGGAGCTGCTCTGCGTGCAAAGGAGTTTGGGGTTGGGCTTTTGATGATCTTGGAGGTCTTTTCCAGCCTTAATGATTCTGTAATCATCTCATCCCCAACCTGCCAGCTCCACCCTTCTGCCTTGCCCTTGAACACTGGCCTGGTATTGCAAAATTGGTTTTTCAGGTGGGATTTTGGGGCTTGAAGGGTGCAGAAAGGCTTTGCTGAGCACACAGCCATTTTATAGATGAATTGAAGAGTTTCTTCCCCAGCTTTGAAAAGAGTAATTCAGCTAGATAAATGTTTGGGTTTTTCATCTGACCCCGAAGTCAGGGAACTCTTTCCTATGGCAGCTGGAAGCAGCAGCAGGTGCTGCACATCCCAACATCATCCCAGCAGCAGAATGTTCTTCCCTGGCATTTTAAGCTCTTCTCTGACAGCTTATCAGGCACCACGAGCTGAGCACTTGAGCATTTTAAAGTGAGAGCTAATAGGAGAAACAGCATCTTTGCACGGCGTCGTTAGAAGATGGCATTTCCAAAAGAGAGTCAAAGACTTATTAAAATTTGATGTGCGCTTCAGGAGCCTCTCGAAAGTGAATCATCCCCCCTTCCAGTCAGGCTTTGTGCTGACTCCCAGGCTGGCATCCCCGAACCCTCTGAATTTTGAGAGCTTTATGAATTCACGATTACAGGGTGTCAGGAATTCAAGGACCAGCTTGCCACGGAGCACGATTTGGATGGAAACATTAAAAATTCCTGCCTGGAATTGTTCTGGCCCACCAGTGGGAGCAGACCTGCTGGTTGCTGGTGGAGTGGAAAGCAATTAGAGGAGAGGCTGCTGCTCAGAGCTCCTGCCGTAGCTGCTCGTGGTTGTCGCAGGTTGTGAACATGCTGAGAGCTGTTTATTTGAGCAGAGACTTACTAAAGGGAGTGATATTCATACATTTGGGTCACTGACAATTTTATGTAGAGCTGTGAAGTACTGCTGATTTTTTTTTTCCCTCCCTGGAAACGTGGGCTGTAGCAAAAACAAATCGCTGCAAACAGAAGCAGCTGCCAGAGAGGTCAAAGAGTAATTTCTGTGGCCAGATATGATCAACTGGTGTTGAGAAAGAGGTGGATAAGGAAGGAAATTGTGCAGTGCCTTTGTTTCCAGGAGAAGAGCTGATTAAGATGTCAGCTTGTTCTGCTTCCATCTTCATTTATTAAATTGTCAGCTTCTATCTGTCCCATGGGATCTCCCTGCAGTGAATCTTCTCTACAGAGGGAGATTTCTGGAGCTGGGTATGATATTTCAGAGTTCGCTTCCCATTGAAATTGTACTAATTTCAGAGGCTTAAAAATGGAGATAAAAAGCAGCACATTTGATCTCAGCTTTTGTCATTCATCACACAGGATTTTTTTGGCCAAAGCTTCGAGATCAATCCTTTGGTTTCACATTCCGTCAGTGTCTTGTGTAAAACGCATCTCTCAACTTTCAAGCGACTTTGGCTTCCCTTCAGGCAGCTCAGGCTGACTCAGAACCCTGAATGGAAGAAGTTTTGGTTGTCACTGGAGCCCCTCCTCCTTTTTCAGGCTGACCTGGACCCACTTTTGGGGGGGTGATGTTCCAGTGATGTTCCAAGCGTCACCCCACCCCACCTTGCCCTGAATCAGCCTCGCTGTGTTCTCATGGTGCATCCTGTGATCATTTTCTGTGTGGGAAGATCATGCAGAGATCAGAAATGTCTTATCAGACAACTATCAAACACCAAATCCCTGAGTCTTGCAGCACTACAAGTGTCAACAACAGCACCTGGCCTGAAGGAGAGATCCTTTGGCTTCCTTTTAGCTGACCTGTTTCTTCCTTCCAAGGTGAGATCACACCAAAAGTGTGTAAAGTCTGATGAAAACAGCACCTGGCTCTGTGGAAAGGTGGAAAAGCTCGTTTAGCTGATTGAAAACTCTTCTGTCTGCAAACACCTTTGTTGCACTCAACACAGGCCTCACGCAGGCCCACCCTCTGGAAACAAAATCCTCAATTTGTGTTCCCTGCCCCATGGGACATACTGGAACCCGACTGGTGCCAGAGGCTTCCCAGAGCCGCAGCAGAGCTTCTCAGAGCCACACCAGAGCGTGCTCAAAGTCACAGCATCCTTGAGCTTTCACTGCCTCCCTGTTATTATTGCTGCTGTTATTAGACTTTGTAATGCACTCAACTCCCAAGTGCTCCCTGCCATTGCTGAGATTACACAATCCTTCAAGGAATGTTAAAGACAGCTGTTTTGTGCATGCTCCAAAGGAACAGGGAGGGGCAGAAGATGCTTTTTGCACTCACATGCAGCGCTGCTGTACAGAACTGAGCTGTAGGTGATGGGGAAAAGACCTGCAAGGTCTCCAATGGACAACGGGAGAAGGGAGGGGCAGCTCTTCCCAAAAATCCTGCTCTGCGTGGCACAGCTGGGACTTGGATAGAGGGGGAGTGAGCTGCTGCTTTGGGTCAGTAACCAGGGTGGAGAGTCCAGAGCCACAGGGATGTGGCCAGAAAGGTCTCAAATGGTCAAGTGGTCCATGCTGGTCCCATCTCACCACAGAGCCACAAAACTCCACAGAAGCAGAGAATCATTAAGGCTGGAAAAAAACAAGATCAGAGTCCAAACATTCCTTGATAAATGCACTTCATTAACAGGGATGGAATAGAAGATGGAGAAAAGAGAAGGAAAAAAGTAGGAAATAGTTTTAGCTACAGGTTTTGGAGAGGAGGGAATGAAAGATTTTTTTATATTTGCAGAGATCCTTTGCATTTTACAAACTTGCTGTAACTGGAATTGTGTGGCAGGATATAGCATTGACAGCACTGTTAACATTTTAAAGTTGATTTTTGTTCTGAGGGACAGGCAGTTTATAACATCTGAATGTTCCCTGGCTGTCTCAAGCAGTACGTCCCTAATTTTTTCCAGGAGTTTCCCTTGAGGCCGCGTGTGGACTTGGACAGGCTACACAGGATACTTTTCCTGTGCTTGCTTTTGGAAGAGATTTAACCGAGCAACACCCAAAATTTCTGTGCATTCACCAAATCTCAAGGTTCAGAATGATTTTCACAGCTGAGATATTGCAAGAAGAGTTGATGTGAACAGAAAAAACAAAGCCAAACCCCATCATAGAAACAGTCACCTTGTGCAATATTAAAATAATTCTGTAAAATATTGAAGGCTGGAGAGACGCTCCCTTCATTTTTTTCTAATTGGGTGGTTAATTTACACATCAGGCTAATTAACACAGCACGAGAGGGGTGCCAGGAACTCTCTGTGGGCTCAGGTGGGGCTTTCACCAGCCCAGGGTGGGGGTGACCCTCAAAAGATCCTTCAAAGCCCCGCTTGGAGGGTGGTGGAGATGAAGTACCAAGGACAGGACAGCAGTGGCCAGCCCTGCCCAAGGAGAGCAGCCCTGAAACACTGCCCAGGAAGGAAGATGAGAAACATGAGCCACAGACAGGGAAATTCTGCCTAAACCAAGTTGTTTCTGCTGGGAATGTTGGTGCTCCGGGAGGGGAACGGAGCAGCAGATGCTGGGCAGGAACCACGCGGGGCTGGATGCAGGGAATGAGGGAAGCAGAACGGGCACAGCTGTTCAGTTCTGGCCCGTTCAGGGGAAGGAAGCTCTCAGGATGCTGCAGCGGGTAACATCAGGTAATTGAATCACCAAAAGTGACAATCAAGCCGAGCACAGTGAAACCCCCAGGCCTCGAGGGCGGCTGTTGGTGTAACTCCAGTGAAGGGCTCCTGTTATCCCGTTTTAGGGGAATTCTGAGGGGCTGCTGCTATCCCTTTTTAGGGGAATTCTGAGGGGCTGCTGCTATCCCATTTTCAGGAAATACTCGAGGGGCTGCTGTGGGTGTAACTGCAGTGAAAGGCTGCTCTTATCCCCTTTTCAGGGAATTCTGAGGGGTTGCTGTGGTGTAACTCCAGTGAAAGGCTGCTCTTATCCCCTTTTCAGAGAATTCTGAGGGGCTGCTGCGGTGTAACTCCAATGAAGAGCTGCCCTTATCCCCTTTTCAGGGACTTCTGAGGCACTGCTATTATTCTGTTTTCAGGAAATTCTTGAGGGGCTGCTGTTATTCTGTTTGTAGGAGAATTCTGAGGGGCTGCTGTGGTGTAACTCCAGTGAAAGTCTGCTCTTAACCCACACACCCCCCAAAAACCCCAACAAGAGGAAAAAAAACCCCAAACCTATGAGAATAATCACCTTGTTCAGTTTAATTTTGCTCTGCTGTCACTGAGTTTAATGGAGCACAACAGGAGCAGCTTGGCCAGGACTGTTTGCACTTTGCCAAGGTAGATTTTTTTCAAGATGCAAACAGAAAAAAGGTCACAGTCTTGGCTTGAAAGTCAATTAACTCAGGGAGCAGAATGAGAGTTCATCCTAATCCACTAATGTGCTTCTCCCTGGTCATTAATTCAGGTCTGGGAAGTGGCTTCAGGAGAGTAAATTGCTGTTCTATAGGAAGAACCTACAAAATGTTTCCTTCAATTATGATGAATACATTATTGGTGTAGTTTTGTTTGACAAAACCATTATATAGCCCTGAAAAAATGGCATTTTTGTTGTTGTTGTGAGTAGGTTCTGCAGAGCAAGGGAAGCAACAGGTGAAGAAGGATCTGGTCCATTTTTAAGCTGTGAACATTTAATTTAGTTGTGATAATCACTATAATCATTTACTACCTTCCCAAGCAGGTCAGTTGCTCAGCTGAATGCATCTTAAATGGCTTAAAAGATACTTAGATTCTCCTTCCCTTCATGTTAAAGCAAATATTGTCGGTGGCTGAAAGATTTTGTGCTGGAATTAGGTATTTTGGCACGAAAATCCCTCTCAGACAATGTCCAGGGTCCTGGTGGAAGGAGGAACTGAGGGTTTTGCTTTCATTTAAAGGATCAGGGGATCAAGGCGGGATAAGGATTTTTCTTACAGTAACACAAAATAGCAACCCATTTTTAGTAACAAATTGGATCCTTTACAGAAAAAAATCTTGAATGGGGCACAGAATAAAGGGCTGTGACTCAGCCACCCAAATCTACAAACTAAAAATTAACAACTTGCTTTTTATTAACCACTGGTGTTCTACTGAATCCAGGACTGACTTAGGCCAGTAAAAATGTGAAATTATGACATGAAATGTCTGCAGAGAAATTAGGTACTTCCATTACATGGTTTGCATGTTTTAATTTGAAGCTGTGTCACAAATATCAATCTGGTTTTGGGTAAATCAACACATTTTTAAGTGGCAATTAATCCTGAAATGCAATTGCAGGTGATGTGAAAATAGAATGTAAGGGTTTCACTCTTTCCGTGATTCAGGGAAGGGGGAAATCCCAAACTTCACAGTTCTGGGCCCACCAGGCTGCAGGGAAGTCACAGAACCTCATGGAATTGTGGTGAGGGCGGAGAAAAGATGGACCCGGTGCTGTGACAAGAGGTGACAGCCAGAGGTAAAACACAGGAATTTGAACTGGAATCATTCTAAGGATTTATTTTTTTAAATGGTGAGTGTGGTCTGATATGAGATGATGCTGTGGGCTCACCCCCTTCCGAGGGGGATAAGAATCCCCAGAGAGGCTGGAACGCGTTTGTTTGGCAAATGCTGGGGGAATAAGTGAAATTGTTTTATTGGGCCTGGCGTCTGAAGGCAATCGAAGGGAGCAAGGAACCAAACCCATCCCTCTGGCTCGCTGCCAAACAACCTGAATCCTGCCAGAGCGGGATAATGACACCAATTGGCTCATTGTCTTTTTTTCAAAAGCCATTTCCATTCATTCTGTTCCCTAATTGCTCCCCGAGCCAGCTTCCTATTGCTGTGTTTGGGCTGCGCAGCTGAATCCTGCGCTGCTCCCGCTTCCAGCTCGTGGTTGGAATCCCAACCTGGGGGAGCTGGGAGTCAGAGC
The DNA here is from genome assembly GCA_013398055.1 of Ifrita kowaldi. Lineage (NCBI taxonomy): Eukaryota > Metazoa > Chordata > Aves > Passeriformes > Cinclosomatidae > Ifrita > Ifrita kowaldi. The sequence goes on from VZRS01012638.1 coordinate 424,495, forward strand.
AGCCTGGAAAAGCGCAACAGCAGGGTGATGGTTTTGTGAGCAGAGCTTGGCTAACGAGGGAACCCGCAGCAAATTGTGAGAGGGAGGACACAAAGTGAGGATTGGAAGCGAGGTTCAAACCGGGATGATCCGAGGAGCGCCGTGGTGCACAGGGTGGGGGTGAGGAACCGGGCAAAACTCCTCTCTTCTCTCCTAAAAGTTGCCTGCTGCTGTTTCAGAGGATGCTCAGACCCTCAGATCATCACCTTTTGCCTGAATCACAACTAATAGGAACAGCAAAACGTGTGATGAAGGGATTCTGATCAGACCCCTCTCGTTTTTGAAGATCGAGTATTAATTTTCACAGCCTTTCCAACCGGAGATTCGACTCCACTTCTTGTGCTTTGCAGGACTAGATAGTTACTCTTTAGATGTTGAGTAGAAAATAATTCTCTGGGTGTCGTTTGAAGCTGCTGGGTGTATGAAATGGCCAGGAATGACCCCTGGAGGGTCGGTTCAGGAAGGTTTGAATCACCAGCTTTGAATCACTCCCCTCTGTGTGACCTACAGAGATGAGCAAGGCTTATCTTACATCTTAAATATTTACAGGAAAGACTAAACCATCACTAATGTCTTAACCTAACAGGTTTTGACACCATGAAATTAAAGCCGGCTGTGAAATCAGGGTTACATGGCTGCTTAAACCCCACCAAACCCACTATTAAACATCCACAGAATGGATGTTTTGGTCAAATTTGGCTTCAGGACTGCTAAATGCAACTCATAATTTACAGATAAATTAATCTGAATCTGCTGCTTCTCACAGAATTTTGCAGTGCTTGACTATTCCTACGTAGACGTGATGCCTGTGCTCCCCTCCAGTCTGCAAATAGCCATTTATAAATTTGGGCTATGGGATGACTCAGTTCATTATTAAAGGATACTGAGCCTCAGAGACTGCAGATAATTACTTTTGCATACTATTAAAAGTGTTCGTAAAAATTGACATTATTTTAAGGCTCAATGAGAGATGGACAACTAAAATAGCATTAAAATTTTATTTTTTTTCCCCTCTCTGCAAATACAATGACATTTAAAATATGACATTTGGAAGGCAGAACCTCTAATATCCAATAATGCCAGTGTGCATGGCCGTATTTCCTGCCTGGCTGCAGACAAATGGCTGTCAATGTCACCTTCAGCACCTGCCATCACTTATTAGCAGCTCTGAAATTCTGCTTGGGAAAGTTTCGTAGCATTTTACAGCCACCAGGAAAGTCAATTAATTCGGCTGCGCTGCAATTATTCCACCGTTCCCTTTGATTTTCTGTTGACCAGAAATTTTCGGGCAAATCTTGGAGGCCAATTAAGAAGTTGTAGGATTGCACAGAAGTGCAGATCCCGCTCCTGTGGACTCGAGGCTCAGGATTTGCTGTGTGTTACTTTGATTTGTTCATCTGCTTTATTTTTGCTCTCATTGCTGCCATCTGCGTTGCTCTTTAAGGAAATCCCTATATTTGAGGGCTCTTCCTTTCAAATTTAGCACACAAAGTTGGAAATACATAGAGTCATTCGGGAAGTGAGTGGATTCAGAGTCCAGCCTTGCTGAGTTCTTAGTTTAAAGTGACTTCTCCAAAATATCCAGCTGTAAAAATGCAGATTTTACTGCATTTAGACTTTTTTTTCCTCCTTTCACCAGATATCTTCAGTCATGGAATGGATGTGGCACTTTCTGATGTGGTTTAGTGGGCAGGGTTGTATTCGCTCAAAGGTTGCACTTGATGACTTTGAGGATCTTTTCCACCCTTAATAATTCCAAGATTCTCTAATCACACACCTGGTCAAACTCTAAAATTTAGTTAGCATTATTTAGGCATTCATTCAATAAAATTGCTTAAGGAAGTTTGAGTTTTGTCGGGATTTCTTTGGTTGGTTGGTTTGGGTTTTTTTCGGTATTTTGGATTCTGACCAGCACCATCCTGAGTTCTTGGGAAGTTCAGGCAATTCTTGACTTGGTTTTCAAAGAAATTTTTAAAAATGATGTTAAGAACCTCACAGAAGAAACTGATTTTGCTCTTTGCAGCCTCTCCATCTTTCAGGAGCTGTTCCATTCCCAGTGCACAAACTTGGGCTAGAATACACTTTTCTGCATGAATTAGGTCTAAGTAAGATGTCAGATATTCTGTTCCTTCGTAGGTTTTTTGGAAAAAACCAGAGCCGAAGAACCATGAAGTCAGTAATGTTATTGTGCTGTTATTGTAGCAATCAATGATAAATTAACATGAGGGTAAAATAAGTGAATGAAAAATGTGTTCGGGAACTGCAGAGATTTAGAATGCAGGAACTGAACATAGATAAGAACAAAATAAAATAAAAATAACTGCTAAATATAGAAACTTGAGGCTAAATAAGGCAGGAATAAGGTCTGTTACTGAAAAGGTCACAAAAATTAGAAACACAGTGAAGCTAAAAAGCAACAGCAATGAAAGGCTTCAATTACCCTGGCAGAGAGTGGGCAAAGGGCACAGAAAGCCAAGAACCAGAAATTCCACTTTTCAAATGAAGTGACAACCACTTTAGAGCCATTTTTTCACCAAAGTGCAGAACAATCTAAACTGAACCAACTAAACCAAGAGATTTCTTGTCCTAAAACTGCTATGGGGAGTGGAAGAGAATTGCTTGGGGTTCTTGCAGCTTCTGAGATTCTTCTGAGTTTTGTAGAAATTCAAGTCTACAATAAAAAATTAGTAATTTTTAATGTCACAGCCCTGAAAAATTACTTTTTTTCCTCCCTAGAAAGTTAACCCTGTGTGAAGAAAGAGTAATAAAAATCACTGTTGTTCTTCAGGATGGAAATGAAAGCCGTTGAAAAATACTAGTACCAAAAAAAGTTTAAAATCACAGATAGTTTTGGAAGTTGGGCAGGTCCTCAGTTTTGGGAGGAAGTTGGACATCCCTGCCCATGGCAGAGGAGTTGGAATTAGGTGGGTCTTTAAGATCCCTTCTAACCCAAAACCATGCTGTGGTTCCATGATCAAAGGAACTGTGGCTTGGCTTTAGAAAAACAGGAGGCCTCATCCAACCTGTCCTTGAAATAAATGGAAAAGAGTCAAAAAGGAGTACTCATTCCTTTTACGAAATGTCTCATTTTGGAAAGCAAAATGAAAAAAGCAAAAGGATCGGAAAAGGAAATTAAAATCAAATTGCCTATGCTGAGAGAGTAACAAGGAAGGGGAACTGGAATGACTCATTTATAAACCAAAGACTCACTTCTCATGTTAGAAAGATCTAGCAGGAATTCTGGCATGGCTGGGATGATAAAATCAATAGCGAGAACCTATTTAAGATGAAACAATTGGACGAAGAAAAGGTAAGAAGAGCAGCATTTTATAATAAAATTGGTATTGTTTCTTTTCTACCTCAGGAGTAATGGATCTTCATTGCTTATGGATCAGGGCCCTCAAAGGAAAAGCCAAAATCTCTGTGTGTAGCAGGTCCTGAGACCTGAATTATCTGGATATTATCTTTACACCAGAGAAAATCTTCCATTTGGACACTGTAATCCAAATATTGTTTATATTCCGCTCACACTTTTAAAAAATAAAACCAAAATTGATGCAACTGCACAAAGCGCTGAGTAGTGAATCTGACCTTTCCTCAGGAAGCAGAATGTGAATCACAGAACCTCAGATTCATTCCCATGACACAGATTATTCAAACAACATTCATTTGAAGCTATTCCAGAAATGGAACTCCTGAAGAACACCTAAATAATATGAATATATTTTAATACCCACAGCAAAGGCTGTGCAGATCTTGCTGTATGGCAGGAATGTGTTCCAACCTCTTGGAGTCTTTGTTTTCACTGAGCTGTCCAACAGAGTTAAGTGCATGTGGTTCAGAGAGGGAATTCTTGAGAGACAAGTGGAAGATAAAAATTTCCGGGCTTGGACTTCCACTGAATAGCAAATGAATTTGGGGACTGGATAAGACAGGGCAGGGTGCTGGTCTCCATCTGCACTGTCTGACCCAAATTAGATCAGAAATCAGTGGGCTGTCAGCAGTGAATCACAGTGGATGTACCTAATAATAAACTGAGGCCCTGACAGGCAGAGGGGAGAGGGGTTCAGATCTGAAGTGCTCAAAGGACGTGGGGAAGGAGGGAGATCGTCACACGGAGCCTGTTCTGAGGGGCTGGGCTGAAATCAGCCTAGCGACAGGATTGGCGCTCCTGGCAAAGGAATTACCCACATTCCAGACCTTGTACGGCCGAATGCTCCTTATTTTTGATTGATTTGCAGTTGTGTTCATTCTCTAATCCAGGTTTTAAGGACATTCCAGGCAGTGTCCGAGGCGTCTCCATCCGAGCACTCCTGGAGCAGGAGCAGCAGTGGGATCCATCCAGGAGCTCCAGGGACAAATCCCATGGAAGAAACACCACTGCTCCTATGAGATTCACTCCATGGATTGACCACATTCCCCCTCCTCTGTGTCTGCTCCATCCTTCTGGATCCAGCAGCACCACACGCTCCGGCCTGGTTTGACAAGTGTTCAATTACTGTTAAACGCCTCTCTAAAGGCTTGGATTACTTCAAAATTTCCCTCAGATGGGGTCCTATCCATCAAATCCTCTGCTATTCCCAATCCCTGTATCCCCTGCCACGCAAATCCAATAGGAACAGCCTGCTGCAAAGCTCCCAGGGAGGAATTCCTATTCACCAGGAGCAAACAGGCCGGATTATTTTAGTGCTGTTGTCAATAGGTGGCAATAATCTCCTTCACTGCAGCTCAATAAATGTTTACACTTTTCCACCGCCCCAGTTGGAAATTTTCTCTCAGAGTCTCCAGTTATTTATATCTGCAAAGTTCTGCATTTCCCCCATTATAATTTTTCATGTCACCACAGGCCAGCGATGGGGGAGGCCTGGCATGACATTGCTTTATTAAAGTCGACACTTTGCCTTGGATTGAAGGAGTTTTCATCTGCTGCATTTGCAGCCAAAAGTCATTAGCATTCCACTTCTGTCTTGCCATCAACTCGTGTGCTCCCAACTATTTGCAGAAAATCAGATTTGTAAACTGGTCAGAGAGCTCCGGGGAAGGGGATGTGACGCTGCAGGTTCGTGGGGCTGCTGTTGAGGTGTTCAGAGCGTGGAGGAGTCACAGCAGCATCGCCAGGGACACGCAGGATTTGCTTCCACAAGAGCTGTCACCATTCCCCTCTCTGCTCCTCATTTATCTGGATGAATCCCAAGCCTTTAAAAACACGTGTTTTTCTCCTGCTTTATCAGAAAGGGGTGATGACTTTAAGGCTTCTTCCAAATTTGTCACTGTTGAAGTTCATGGAGTGAAAATGCTTCTTTTTATTTGTTGAATGTGTTTGAACCCCCTCACACCAAATACGAGTCTGAAAATCATTCAGGCAAATACCAGAATGAACCAGGGTGGCCACTGCCAAGTGCTTTTTGCACTAGTTAATCTGCTTTTCCTCAGGCTGGGTTTTTTAATCTCTTAAAAGATGAGAACATGATTTTCCTGCCATTTTTGTCCTGTTTCATCTTGACAGCTGTGGCTGTGCAATATTAGCAGTTACTCATGAAACACTTCCCTACGCAGGGTTTGGGAGCATTTTAATGTCACATTTACATCTCACTCACAAAGGTTCAGCTGCTAAAGTTGGTACACAACAGTCACCAATATTTCCCTGAAGTTTTTTTGGTATGAAAAACCAGGAGGTTGCTCACACTCCACTGGAATATATATTTGTGTTATAGAATCATGGAATCAGTAAGATTGGAAAAACCCTCTGAGATCATCAACAGTTGAGGCTATAAATAAAAATAAAAATAAAAATAAAAATAAAAATAAAAATAAAAATAAAAATAAAAATAAAAATAAAAATAAAAATAAAAATAAAAATAAAAATAAAAATAAAAATAAAAATAAAAATAAAAATATAAATATATAAAGAGTACAAAGTTACCTTGAGATTTGGGGTCCTGAAATTTGGGAGTGGGGACCAAGGCCAATTAAAAAATGCAAATCACACTGGCTGTAGTTCTCGTGTTTTTATTAATTTTACTTAATTTTGCTGAGATATTTCCAGAAAAAGCCTAAAAAAACTCCAAGTTTCTCCCTGAGTACCCTCACAGCAAGGTGAAAGGATATCTTTCTATTCTATATTTTATTTATTAAATGGACAAAAAAGATCACCTCCATGACATTATCAGATAAATCATTCTTCTTTATAAATTAAGAAATTTTCACCCAACTTTTGCATTGAAGACAAAAAAATCCCATCCAATTTCTGCAAACTGGAAATGGTTTTTAGAGTTTAAACCTGGGCTCTTTGGAAGCACAGAGTGGAGACAAAGATTTGTGCCACGTGAGGAAAAGTGGTGACAATCCCTTTATTTTCCTTGGTGCCCTCTTTCCTCATTGAAATGCAAAACTAAAGAAAAACCATTGAAACCCACACCTGACATTGCTGGAAATCAATCAGAATTGGTATTTTTTTACTGACAAGGAAGTGGACAAATATATTAAGAAAAGAGTTCCCTCAGGGCTGTTTCTCTTCCGTCTTTCCTGCTCACGATGATTTAATTTTTATATCACTGATGTGAACATGGCAGGGCAAAAAAATGCCTGGTCTGGAGTCTCTACAGCCTAGAAATTATTCCTGTTCTATCAAATTCCCTCAAGGAAGGGGAGATGCAAGGATGTAATAGAATTCCTTGAGAGTTCTGCCTGTGTCTGAGCTATTTTACTCCAAATTTTTATCAGAATACCCCAAAACTGTCTGTTTTATAACGTGCAATTCTTCATCCACATTTCCCATTGAACTCCTGGCTTGGAAAGAAAATGGAATTAATTCCATGAGTTCCTTAAATACCCCACACTTATGATCCTCCTGCAAACTTCCTCCTCTTCCCAACTGAGCAGTGGCCGTGGGGTGCAAGGAGCCAACTCCTGATGCCCCCAAACCTCCTTCTCCCCCATCCACCCGTCCTCTGCTCCCTTCTTTCCTTTCCCTGAAACCACAAACCTGGAATTATCTTCACAAGAGCAGCATTTCCCAATCAATTTATTTAGTGGGAGAGCAGCTATACCTAAAAATATTTCATCATTCTTATAATTTGTCCTTAAAGTCTGTAATATTCAGGATGAATTTCAATAATTATTATTATTTTTTAGGGAAATATTATTTTTCTCAGGGAAAATACAACATCCCCATTTATGTGCTGTAGCCAAAAAAAAACCGTCTCTGGGATAGACATTACTCTTACAACTGTGCTTAAGCCACCCAGAAGCTTTATTCATTTATTTATTTTCCTTGGGAGGCATTAATGTAGCTTGCTTTATATTTCTATATGCGGTGAAAGAGAATTTTAAAACCACACAATTTTACCAGCTAATCAAAAATGTGGGGTTTTGGGTTTTTTTGTTTGTTTTTTTTTTACTTTGAACTGCTCAAGGAAAATATTGACTAAACAAAATGCTGCCTCTCGCCACCTTGTTTGTTGGGAGTTTATGGCCTTCAGTAGAAAAATGTTGTGTTAAATTGATTCTCCTCAAAACTTTGAGCTGCTCCGTGTGAGGGGGTAAAGACCAGCTCTGCTACAACCGGAGCCGTGCCATGGATGGGCTGCTCTCCAACATTTCCTGGGAGCGCAGGGAAGGAGCAGCGAGAGCCGCCAGCCCTGGAATCCGAACAAGGAGCAGGGATACAGAGTTGGTAATTCACGCTTTGTTAGGCGCTGCCTTTCCCAGGACATCACCGCTCTTCATTCCAAAGCGGCCGGAGAGGGAGGTTCTAAACCGAAACCTTTGAAGGTTTAACTATTTAAATGCTTAATTCAGGCAGCTTTTTTTCTTTCCCCACCCAGTAAGTATTAAGTGTGTTTTAAAGGGAGTGTGTGTTTTGATCAGTGGTTACTGCAAGCCTCACACCAACAGATCAATGCAGGAACTTCTTGTGCATTAGCAGCGCATTGCTCCACGTCACTTTAATTTCAATATCGAGCTATTGGAGCACCAAAAAAACCGTAAAACCTGGGTACAAGGTGAGCACATCCACCTCTAGGGAGAAAGAATAAGGGGATTAGAAGGCAGAGCTTTTCAAAACCTATAAAAATAAACTATTACAGAAGTTTTGCCCCCCTATTTAGGGAAATATTCTGCGCCAGGGAGTCCCAGCCCTCTGCTGAAGCGCTCTGATGAACAAGTGTGATGCTACTGAGGGTGGTTTTGGTGTGTAACTGAGGTTCTTATTTCCCATTTAAAAGTGTCCTTCCCAAGATGTGCTGCAGGAGTCGGGCTCGGCGGAGCTGAAATGATGCTCACCACGAGTAGCAGCAGTGAGAGAACTGGCGGGGGAAACGCCCCACCTACCCTGGGGGCTTTGAATGCAATTTCTGACTCTTCTGCCTCGGAAAGCAAACCCTGCCGTGTGAAATCAGGAAGGGTCATCTCCTTTCTTTCAGGCCAGCAGCTCCCAGTGCCTGAATAATCCCTTGGGCAGTACGAGTTCCCTTGGACTGCTGTTTATCCCTCTGGGATTTTACCTTCTGGACACTGAGGCAGGGTATAACTCTGTTAATCTTCCTTAATTGGCTCGTTAAATTGAGAGCGGATCCCAGGTCTGAAGTTGTCAGCACAGACAGGTCTTGGTGTCCCCATCCTTTAATTATATTTGCTTACCCCAGATGAATCCATAAAGATGATCCCAGTGCCTTTACAAGCCCGGATTCTGGAGCCTGCCAAGGCCAGCTGCAATCTTTAGGTCTTTATTATTCCACAGACACATCTGGGTGGACAGAACAGACTCTCTGTACATGTTTCACTTCGTGTTTTACAAGGTGCAGCCAATTATTCACTGCAGGAACCACCAGGACTCACTTGAGAGGAGAAAATGAAATATAGAGTTTGCAACCGACCTGGCATTGCTTGTTTCCTGTGCCTTGGACACGTTTTCTTTGGGAGTAGACAGCCCTAATCACACTGTTTGGATATTTTAAACCAGGAGTTAAGATTAATGTTTTAAATAAATAAATAGGAATACCTTTATGCAAGACAATGATATCTCCCAGAGATGTGGAGGTGGTTCTGTCACTGCTTTTGGGGCTGAACAGGGCAGGAGCCACCTGTGACCCTGGAATGAAATGAGCTCCTCATGTTGTCTGTCAAGTTCTGAGAGTTTCAAATACCACCCATAAATAACATTTCCCTCCCTGTCCTTTACCTTGACCCTCTGATAATTTAAACTTTTGAGAAGTTGAATAAAACCCTTTACCCGTATAACAGTTCACAGCCTGGGGTAGAATCACAGAATGGTTTGGGGTGGAAGGGACCTTAAAGTGATCTCATTCCAACCCCCTGCAGTGGGCAGGGACAGGCACAACGACACTGAAGGTGTGGGGGGTCCCAGCAAAGCCTGAAATTAAACTCTTGAAATGATTAATCTGACTTACCATGGGCAAGGACACCTTCCACTGTCCCAGGGTGCTCCAAGCCTTGTCCAACTTTTCCCTGAATATTTTCAGGGCTGGGGCAGCTTCTCTGGGAAGGCTGTGCCTCTCCCTGCTCCCAGGGAAGGATAATGTCTGGGGAGAGAGCAGGTTGGGCAATCAAGAGAAGGAATAGCGGATCCTACAAAATAATTGATAGTACAGGGAAGGTTTATCAGCTGCTCCTGCTGACGCCTTCCGATGGGAATGTGGAATTTCATGGAAAGGTAACATGGAATGAGCTGCAGGAGTTATCCCACACGATGTGCAATTAACATCTGGGAGCTTTTCACTGCTAGATAACATTAAAACTGAGTGCTCAGGAGGATAAAAAAGGGATTATATGATATTCATGGTGATAATGAGGAGATCAAGATTTATTACAGAAAATCACAATGCAGAGGAGAAATCATCCTGGTTTTGGGATTGAAACTGCCAGGACCACCAAACATGAACTGACAGCAGCAGGAAAAACTTTCATGAGGGCAGGGTTTCCCTCATTAGGTTTTTTGCACCCTTTTTGACAATTCTTATCCTTACAAGTTACCACTACCCCAGGTAGGGTTTGAGATTGAGTCTGAGAATTTTTAAATCCCTGGGAGCTTTTAAGAGCAAAGAGTTGTTCTGGGCACAGGTTTGGAAGTGTTTACAACACTGGCAAGGTTTCTTTGAAGTCTTTAAATGTCCAATAAAATCGAGGGGCAACCTTTTAAAGGCGGAAAATGCACTTTTTGGGGGGCGTGTGGGCTTTTCTACAGAAGTTATTGCGCTCACTCCTGCCATGGAAATGAAGGAATGTGTCTGAGCACTTTGGCTCCTAAACACCAGCAGTCACTGCCACAGATTCCCACCATTTTGGAGTTTTTTAATTGTAGATGATGATAATTCATCATAATATCCTTCATAATTATAAACTAAAGGTTGTTATATATATTAAAATCAAGAATAAGTGAAATCAGAGTGTAATCTTAGAAAAAAAAAAGTGGTATTTTTGTCTTGTGCATCACTATCAAGACTGGAAAAAGGGAGGAAATATCCCTGAAACCAGAGGTTTTACAGGAAATTAATATAGGTCTGACCCTTCAAGTCCAGTTATTTTTTCACAGCTCTAGTTGTAGGATTTTTGAGGTGGAGCAATAACATAATACCAGCTAAGATGCAGAGTTAATTAGTGAGCCAAAGCAAGAAACACTTGCTTTTATCATATTTTTTGCCCATCAAAACCCACAGTCTTAAGTACTGAACAAATAATCATCTCTTCAATGACTTAGCTCTGTTTATTTCCTTCAGCATTGCATTGTCTTGGGAGGCAATTGATGAAGTTGGGGCGAAGCCGTGCAGCACAGCGTGAAATGATATTTGTACCTGTGCCTGGGCCCCAATCGTGGCTGATGGATTTCTGCTGGGCACATCATCAATTCCCTGCTCCCTTTAATCCACTCCTTCCATTATTCCTTGCATGTTGCTCCTTGCGACGCCACGGAAAACTAATTTCAAAATGTATCAGGAATTTTGCTGCTGGAATGGTGAGATCAGGGTTTGAAGCAACAAACACTGAATTATGGCTGTCTTTCACTTGTTAAGCTTTCTCCAGCCTGGTTTAGCTGGCAGGAGATTCCAGCTGAGTTAGGAAGGACAATTGGTAAAAAAATAAAATTATAAACTGTGAGAGGCTAAAGTGAACACCAGTTTAGCTCAATGAAGCCCTTTATGTATAAATAACAGCAAAGAGCTGCTGATTCTTGCTCTGGGCTGTTATTGACTTGGAGAGAAGTCTCACATATATCAATCAATAGGGAGGTTTGGCTGGGAGAGTTTTACTACAAAGGGAAATGGACTGAAAAAGTGACCAGAAAAAGGACCTGAAGTTAAGTGCCTCAACATGTGATGTTTCATAAAGTTGTGTTTCAGTGAGAGAGTGCAGCTGCAATAAAAATGAAAGTTTTGTTGAGACTTGAGACAAAAAATTGGCAGGAAAATGTTTGTGTGTTATTTGGATACTGCAGCTCAGCTGCGCAGGTTGTGCTGCTGCTGCTGCTCCTGGCCTGGGCAGAGCAAATTGACAGAGATCCCATTTATACCAAAAGATTTCCCTGGAAGTGTCCAAGGCCAGGTTGGACTTTGGGGTTTGGAGCAGCCTGGGACAGTGGAAGGTGTCCCTGCCCATGGCACTGGATGGGCTTTGAGGTCCCTTCCAACCCAAACCCTTCTATGAGGGATACAAATGACTTATTGAGGTTTCAAGAATGAGAACTTAAAGCAGGTAAATTGCAGGATGACTCCAGAGCTGGAGATGGCCAGGGAAGCAGGAGCAATGCTGGATGATTTAGAAGCCCTGACTGAGCCCTGTGTGCTGATAACCCTTTGTTATAGAGCATAAACATGGTTTTATTTTACACCAGATTAAGGCCTTGCTGGACATGCTGAGAATGCCTGAATACCCACGCAGTGGTTCCCACACCTTCCTTGTGTCTCACTCTCCTGGCACAGCTGGAATCTGATTCCATTTCCAGAGGCACTGCACTAAATCTCTTGTGCCTCTCGCTATGAGGGGGCGACGATGGTGGGTGGCTCTGCCAAAGGCGGCTTTTGCTCCTTGGAGCTGCTCATTCCACAAGGAACAAAGATCCCCCTCCTTCCCCTCTGTGAGCAAGAAGCTGGCTCCAATCTAGGCAGTTCTGCTTCTTCTTGAGCGAAAGGTTAATTCTGAGCACTTCAGTGTCTAACAGGAGTTCTGGTGTGTGTTTATTCTCACTTTAACAGAGCAAACTCTCCTCTGTGAGAGAGCTCCAAAGGGCCTGTTCAGAAAACACTGCTGGTGTTAAACACCTTTGAGTAAACAGAGCTGGAACAATTAGAAACGTCAGCTTTAAAGCTTCCTACTTAATAGAGGGAGTGAATCAGTCCAGCAGATGAGAATGTTCCAGAAAAACACCAAGATCCAACTGCTACAGAGGGTCAGGGCAGCTGCCACCTTCTAGAAAAGATATTAGAAACTGCTTTTGGCGTTCCTGGCATTCTTGGCAATTTCAGGTCATCCAGAGCTGTTGAAAAGGAGTTTTTTAAAGCTAAACCATCTGCATGTAACTATGCAAAAAATGAGCCTTGAGTGTATTTTGAAGGGTTGAAGAGTAATTAAAAAGTGGTCGCTCAATTCTGTTTTAGTGCCATGAAGTAGCTCACATATTAAAATATGGTCTGGTTTGTTGATAATGACAGTCAATACAGTAAAAACTTCCTGATTTTTTTTCTTTCCAAGTGGTCCTTCTGCAAGGGCCTTGTCTCCTGTGTCACACGAGGGGATCCCTGCTGGTTTGGGGAGCTCAGGTGACGAAGGCTCAGCCTGAGCCATGACCTTCTGTGCAAATCAAACCTTTGCAGTGCCCAAAGAAGACACCATGGGGAGGAAAACTGGTTGTGGGTTCATGTCAGATCTCTGAGGGTGCTGATAGATGTGGAAATGCTGGCAAATGTCTGCTCCTGTCCGTGCATGAGAAGGGCAAGGGCCAGTCATGGAGGTTTTTCTCCTTGCAATTGATCCCACAGCTGGGAGTCAGCAGGAAAATAATAAACATCTCCTCTCTCAGTCCCTCCTGTGCCCTGTTACAGGTCAGGCCATGCTTCAGTCCCAAACAGAGCAGCAGAATATTTATGGACTCTCGTGGAAAGAATGGATAATTATTTCTCAGTCCTGCTGTAGTATTTATAAGCCTTCTCCAGGAAATGTAGTGAAAATGGAGAAAAATGTTACTGCAGAGTGACTGTGAAATCCCATTTGCAGTTGTACCTGCTTGGAATTTTTCCTTGATGATTCTGTTCAGGAGTAGCCTTTTCTGTACCCTGGATCGTGACCTTTCTCTTCAGCATGAACTTTACAATGCTCATTTCCCTGGGAAGCTAATAAGGAAATAGATACCGAAAAAACCCCACGAGCCCCACTTGTAAATTCCTCCTGTATCCTTGTTTTATCCTCTGTCCTCAGAAACGGCATTTCATCATCCACGTTAGGAGGAATATCTTAATTTTGAGGTGCATTTGAGGATGGAATTGTGGCTTTCCCCGGCTGTGCTGTTACAGACATGCTCAAGACCAGAAAAAAAAAAAAAAAAATCTGGTGTTGATTTGTGTTTGTGCCTCGTCCACTAAGGAGAGTTTTCCATCTAATGGGCACTGAAGTATCGTACTGACCTCTGGAATTTGAGGCACTAATGAACCACCTGAGAGGGTGCAAATTCCCCCCTCGGGTTCTGATCGCCTGCAGTGTGTTGCAGCTTTGGGGGAGTCATCTCTGAGTGTGCCCCAATTTCCACACAGAGCCAGAGATTTATTTCCTCCAGGCTCCGAATTCCACTGGAACATCAGACTCTCAGGAATCCTTTCCAAGCAGTTCCATCATTATTCCAGCAATCAGTGCACAAGTGGGAGAGCCTGAGCAAGGTGCCTCTGGTTGCCGTGGGAGGTGGTGGTGGCAGCTCTGCTCCCAAATTGAGATTATCCATCACAATTTGGTCATTACGGGCTTGCAGGAAGATCCTCGGCCTGCAACTATTTGCTGCTTTTCCAGCAAAACACTGAAGATCTCCAAACCTTCAGAGCTTGGAAACATTGGGTATTTTTTTTAGGATTGCAGGAGTGTTAAGATTGTTTGCCTCTCCAGGGAATTTTTGATAGGAGTGTTTCCTTGCTGGGGTCATAAAAAAGACACAGGACAATGTCCTTTATTTTACAAACTCTTTTGGAATTAGGGGATTCTGCAGCTGAGGCAGAAGGTGAATTTAAAAGGAGACAGGAAATGTTTTATTAAGCTGGGAGCTATTTTCATTGCAAATTGGTGGTCAGTCCCACAGAAAACAGGGACATAATCTGGTCCTACGTTAACAGAGCTGCGCTGATAGGGAACAATCCGAGGTGAGGGGTGACAGCTCCATGCCCAGGCTGGAAAATCCCTGCTTTACTCCTGGGCTGAGCTGGGAATTGCATCTTGGGGCATTCAGAAAGACAAGAAAATCATAATCCAGCTCAGACCAACCTCAAGCCCAAAATCCTTCTGTATCCTCTGTCTCCATCCCAGACAGTGTCAGGCGGGCAAGAGAGCAGGAGGTGGAAGGAAGGAAACAAAGTCTGGATGCTCAAGATCCAATGGGATCCAGCAGCACTGGGTTTTACTGGGATTTTCTAACAGGATCATCTTCACATCTGGCCTTCTGGAGCCCTCTGATTCCACAAGTTTGGAACCATCAGAGCTTCTCTACTTGGCAAATCCCGCATTAGGTTGTGAATTTCCAGTCGTAAATTCCTGGGGACACAGGCTGGCTACAGTAGGGACTTTAATAATGGCTAATTAATTGTATAAACACATTAACTGTTGATAGGTACAGGGAAAGAGTGGCTGGCGTGAATAACAATTAAAGATAAATTATCAGTCAGAGCTCTGAGGCAGCCCAAATTGAGAAACACTGATTTAATCTCTGCTGAGAGGCACCTCGGCACAGCCTGCCCTGCAAAACTGGTGGGGAAACTTCTGTACTGCCAAATTAAGAACAATTCCAAGTTGAGTTTTGTCCTGTTTTTCTTATTTTTCTCTAATCCTTGTTTTAAAACTCAAGCAAACCCCCCATCACTATCAGTTCTCTTGCCACAGGAAGATGCTTTGTGATTATCACACATCCCTCATGTTTATTTAGCTCAATAAACAACACAAAGGCAGCTCGTAGGAAATGAATCCTCCCTGCATTATCCTGTTATCTGCATTTCTTCGGGAAGAAAAACTGCTGGAATGATTGTGTTTGCATTTTGAATTATAATATAAATCATCCTGCAAGAGGAAAATAATTGGCTTCCCCACACACCAGATTCCCACCTTCCCAGGTTCTTTGTTTAGGCTGCAGTACTCAGGATGAATACTGAATTTCCTTGCTGCTAAAAGCTGACTTTATGGGCAGATGGGATGAGCGGTAGCTCAGTTAGCTGGGAATTTATCAGCTCTTTCAGTGATAAAATCCGATCTGGAGGAACAGAGTAGTAAAAATGTCCATGGGAAGCTTCCCCTGCTGAAACAAGGCGCTGCTGTCACTTTTTTGTCATTTGGCTCATTCCTAAGCAAAACCCCAAAGTCCTCTCGGCAGGAAACACACGGCAGCAGGGTGAGCGCTTTGTCCTTTCAGAAGTGCCTCAATTTTCTCAACGTGGAAACTCTTTGGAGAAGAAAGTGATGGGCAAACATTGAAATGATGTTTCAATCATCCTGGCTGGGGCTGTGCTGCTTGTCAGGAGTGTGAAGGAGATGAGCTGAGAGCTGGAGGCTCGGATGTTTCCAGTGCAGGACAGTGTTAATATGGGAGGATTTATTGATTTCTCAGGGAGGTGGGCTAAGAGGAACACTTTTTGTAGGAAAAACGTTCTGGGAAGTCATTTAAGGTTTTATTTTTGAAGCAGAAACACTTTGAGGGGCTTTTGGAGATTTTTCAATGAACACCAACTCTCTTGTTATTACTGAACCTGAGGGGATGAAGAATTTTGGGTTCCCTCTTCTTAAGCCTTTGCCTTGGTAGGGAAGCTGAAAGCTCCTTCCGGGCCCTTTCCCAAAGTCCCTCTCCAGTTCTCCTGGAGCACTTTCAGGCGCTGGAAGGGGCTTCAAGGTCTCCTTGGAACCTTCTCATCTCCAGGTGAACATTCCCAGCTCTCCCAGCCTGGCTCCAGAGCAGAGGTAGAACAGAAACTGAACCACTTCCTCAAGACTCAGCACTTATTAATTAGAAGATGAAAGAAATAATTGCTGCACCAGGAAGGTTTGGATGCAGATAAACAGGTAAGGGTGACAAGAACAAACAAATTGACACAGAATTACATCAAACATTTGCCTCCTATCAAGTGGGCTCAGTGTTTGTCTTAGGAGCCCTGGCAGAGGGAATGTTTAATATCTGAGCAACTGCTTACAGGGAAACACTGGGACCAATAAGGAATCTGAGCCTCCCAGTGCCTCAGCACTTCTAAATGTCATTAAAAGTCACTCCACACGATCAAAGCTAAATATGTATTCTGGCTCTCCAGCCCAGCTTGCTGTGGGATGGGCGTGGAGCTGTGCGTTTGTCCCACACCCCAAATCAGGGGGTGGTGCCAGTGTGCACCAGAGGATGCTTCAGGGATGGATGGTTATGGAATTATCAGGGAATATCCTGAGCTGTCCCACACCCCAAATCAGGGGGTGGTGCCAGTGTGCACCAGAGGATGCTTCAGGGATGGATGGTTATGGAATTATCAGGGAATATCCCAAGCTGGAAGGGACCCGCGAGGATCATCGAGTCCAGCTCCAGGCCCTGCACAAACACCCCAACAACCCCACCCTGTGCATCCCCGACAGCTTTATCCAAATGTTTCTTGTGCTGTGGCATCCTTGGTGCCTGCTGAGTTCCCAAATTTCAGGAAAAATGTGTTTCTTTTAGCCATCTTCGCCGGCTGTGCCCAGCTCTTTCCAGGTGCAGGGAGGTTTCTTGCCCTGCTGTGCCTCAGCCCAGCCACCGAAACCACCGCAAAATAACTCTGCAGGAGCTGGGCAGCACCTTGGCTTTGTCCTTCCTGGCTGAGAACGACTCAAATTCGACTTTGATCCTTATCTGAAACTCGGATTTAATCTTTCCGGCTTTGACTGGGAAGCGAGGCAGCAGAGCACTGAAACTGCAGATGTTTGTGGAAACGGCTCTAACATTTGGAATGTAAATTCCTGTTTATGCCCAGATTGTCCCGATGGATAAATGCTCTGCAAATCTGATTTATCTGAACACACAGAGGTGGAGTCTGTGGGTAAATCGGGGAGGGTTGAAGCATCCCTGAGTGAGGTCTGTCCTGGCAGTGGGGACCAGGCTGTCCCCGGGGCTCCTCTGCCCACTCCCCTGAGTGCCAGGGTGGGATTTCCTTGGTCAAGGATAGGGCAGTGCGAGGGAGAATCCTCCACCCTTCCCTTTCTCTTCAAATCCTCCAGGGATGATCTCAGTTCATGGTTTATCTCCTTGTTCAGAGGCCACTGCGGATTTTATTTTGAGGAGGAAGTAATGATTCTAAAATAGACATTTCTATTCAGAGATGCAAAAACATGCGAATATTTAAAAATACAATTAATTCATTAAGGAAAACAAGAAATCAAAGCACGGATGAGCTTCGTTAATGAAACGAGATGTTTGAGCAGGGTGCAGTGAGAGCAGCTAAAGCAGGATCAGCCCAGGGAAATGTCCAAATGGAATATTTGCCATGGAATCCGTGACTTCTCCAGGCCGTTTTCAGGGGCTGTCCCGAAGTTAACGCACATTCCGTGCGATCATCACCTCCCCAAGACCATTTAGTGAGAGCACAAATAACTAATCAGCCACACTTCACTCCACCAGGGCCACGGGAAGGATTTAATTCACTTAGAGTGAGACTGCTGAGAAAATATTCCCATTAACAGGAAAAGCAGGCCCGGCCCATGTTGGGTTTGCAGTTGTGGGGATTTCACCAGGAGCTGCTCAGGAGAAAGAAAGAAAGAACTGCTGTTGGAATATGAAATTGCACTAAACTGTGATTAAAAATTAATCTGACTTCTAATTGGAAATACTCTGAAATTAATGGTGAAATCCTTACAGGAATATATTAAAAGGTTACCACTGTCAATTTTTAATGGATTAAGTTTCATTATCAGATAAGGCCATAAAACCGACTGGTTTTCAAGAGGTGAATTTCCACCTTCCAGGGTTTTTTCCACCTTGTTTATTCCTTGAGCTTTAACGTTGATGGCTTCCCCTATATTTGCCTGTGCATAAATCTTTGAAGCCGCATTTTCCCCCTGTCCTTTTTCCAGTCCTTTTCCTTGCTTGCTTTCCTTGACTTTTTTTCCTCCTGCTCATTTCCCTCCCTACGTTTTCAGCTCCTCAGGTGCCATTTTTTAGCCCCTCGTTCTGATTTTCCCAGGCCTTTATTTAAGCTGTTCATGGTCACTCCTGCCCTTCACTGAAGCCAAATCTTTCGATTTTATATTTTATTTTATCTAACCAAATCCTGAATCTAACTAATACCAACATTTAGTTAAATCTCTTGTTTCATCTTGGTCCACTCTTGATGTTTTGAAGATTAGGTGGCAGATCTTCCAATCTGATCAATAATATAATTGTAATCTTGTATTTTCTAATTTATATGAATTATATCAGGTGTGTGTGGATATTAAAATATAGGGCATAAAACACAGGTGGATTTTTATTACATTGTTCTCTCAATTGCTGTTATTTTATGTCCTCCTATATATGTTGAAAAATATTATTTTTTACAACAATTCTGTGTTCATGCAGAAACCAAGTCATTCTTCTCTTCTTTTTTTAGTTCATTTTAAATTTATCTTTTTAGCACATTTATTAAACATTTAAGAAACATAAGGAGAGCCCTTGAAAGAAATAGCTGAGCACAGCCAAAATATTTTTTTATTATTAATGAGATACGCAAAATGCAGAGGTTTGCTGTGCTATGAGTCTTGAGAAGTGCATATAATCATAATATTTATCTCGAGATTTCTCCTGAATCGGTGTTTCATGGTAATTCACAGCGAGCCATGGGGACTTGCTGAGTTATCCTTCAAATTTTGAGTCACCTAAACCTAAATTTTAATTATTAATGTTCTTTTCTCATGAGCTATTTGAATGTGCAATCCCACAGTGTTATCCCAAATTCCTGCTGGTGCTTTGAGAAGGATATGGCCCCCCCCCAGGTGGGAACAGGGCTGTCAGAAATGAAATTAAAACAGAACCTTTGGACATTTAAGGTATTTAATAATTTGAATTGAGGGGTTTTCCCCACTGGCAGTTTGGAAATATCTCTTTTTTTTAAGGTCTCCTCTTGCAATTCTTCCTCCACCATCACCCTCTGCCTTGGAAAAGTGAGGTTGGAATAGAAAATTCTTTGAGGATATTTTGTGCCTGCCCACGGTAGCAGGGATGGAACTGGCGGGTCCTAAGGTCCCTTCCTACCCAAACCATTCCGTGATTCTATAATTCTATTTAATTCAAAATTCTGTTCAAAAATACCAGGTGGGAAAGCATCTTATCCTGAGGGAAAAAATGATATTAAAAATCAAACCAACTGGGGGAAAAATAATCAGCAAAACACGTTAAAGAGAGATGGGATCACATTTTGGATAATCCAGAAATGCCATCTTTGAGTTTCCACTCACCTGCCTCAAACCAACAGGAAAACTTCTCCAGCTCACAGACCTGGTGCTGGCAGAGAATCCTTTTTTTCAGTGAAATATTGACCTTTTCCAGTGCAAATCATTGCCTTATCTGAGGAAATCCGTTTATTCTGTGAGCCAATACTGCTAATAATTAACAAAAGCTGATAATAAATGTTCAGCAATTGATAAACTATTGCCACGTCCGGGAGGAGCAAAAAACCCCACGCTGTTCTAACAGACTTTTTTTCCTGATAATACAAGAAAATACATCTTAAAATGATTTTTAATGACCTATAAAGTACTTCTCTTTATTAGAGTTATAAATTTTAAGTATAGTCTTAAGACAGATACTAAATTATGCACCTGCATATTTAACCAATAACACATTCCCATGCTCCAGATGCATTATTTCTATCACTTTCCACAGATAAATGTGCTACAGGAGAAGAAGTTAAATCTCATTTAGGACCTTTTGCTCGGAGACAAAAGAAATTGCTATTTTTCAGTGAAAATCTAAACTCAGTCGATGCATTTACCACAGTGTTTGCTCACCAATCTGCATCAATCAGGGAGGTCGAGCCTCTGGAGCAGAGGTGAAAAACAATCGTATCATAGGACTGTAAAATAGATGTTTTAGGGTTTGTGGTTTTTTTTTTTCTGTTGGTATCATCTGAGGCTGAATTTATTCAGAGCAGAATTTGAGCTCTTTATTGGTACCATCAACACCCCTCCTCCTTTTCATCAGCTTTGCAGAGGTCTTTGCCTTTCATTTCTGTATTCTCAAGGTGAAAAATGCTTCATTTTCTGCCTCATTCTTTGGTGTGATTGTGTCAGATCCCAGGGATTGTGCATCCCAGTGAGCTCCCAGCCTTTTCCACCCCAGCCCTGAAACGCAGCCTGGCTGATGGAAGGATTTCCTTCTTTGCTGAGGCTCCTTCTCAGTTTTTGGCCTTCTCCAAGGTCTGATTTCATTGCAAGTTAAACGCTGCTCTTTGAAGTTGTCATTTTAATGAGTGCTGTGAGTTTCAGATTGTTGCAGTTAGGATCTATTTATAAAAAAAATAACCCACGAAACGTCTTAAATTTAGTCTTGCTTATTGAACCGTGGCTAAAATCATCATCATGCAGCATTTGGGGTCACACTGAAGGTTCTTCTGAGCTCTGAGCGAAATTTCTGACCCAGAAACCAGAACACATCTGATTTTTATTTCTTACATTTGCTCTGCAATGAAGTTTAGTGACAAATGTGGAGAAGACAGAGCTGTAAATGAGTAAATGTGTGAGCTCAGAGAGCACCGGGGCAGAATTTGTCTCATTTCATAGCTCCATCTTTCACTTTTGCAATCCCCTGGCCCTTCTGTCAAGCCTGGCAGATCCTGATGATTGTCCAGGAGATTTAAACTTTGACTTTCACTCAAATCCACCAGGCTTTTACATTTCTTTAACCCTCTGCCCAAATCTTGATTTTGCTGCTAGTGAAGCAACGCCTGATGCTGCCCTTAATTAATTTTCAATCTCCAACCCTCAAACTGAAAAAATATCACTCTGGTAGATGAATTTTCTAATAAACATATCTAGTTCTGTGTCAGTAAATATCTGTTTTCACTGCTGTGCTGAATAATCACTGCTGCCAGCTTGTTTGGAGAGGAATCAAAGCGATGTCCCTCCAAATACCACAAATCATCAGTGCCTCAAACCCACAACGTGTTGAATTTCTACCAACAAGTTGCTTCTCGTGTCTCCTGAAATATTTCCCATCCCAGAAATCAAATGTCAGCACAACACCAAGCTGTGGCAGCCTCAGCAACTCCTCGGGATGAAATAAAAAGCAATTTTTTTGCAGCAGCTTGAAAGTCTGTGAGGCAAATCTTGTGGCTGAGACGGTGCAAAGGAGGCTGAGCGAAACAAGCACTGAGGTGGGAGCAAATGATAAATGTTAGAGTGCTTTAATATTAATATTTCTCTGTCTTAAGGAGCTGACCAACCACCTGTAGACACACAAAGAAAGTATTTTCTGTAATTATTCCTGCATCCTGTCAAATAGTTTGGATTTTGGTCACTATTCCTACTGATCAGGGAATAGTTTGTGCCCTGAGCAGAGCTTCTCTTAAAAGATGCAGTGCATAAAACCCCACTCGATGCCATCCTCCATCACTCTGTGCTGAGAAAAGGAACCTCGAATTCCTCAGCGTTGCTGTAAATGTTCTCAAGTAGAATTATGTTTATCTTCATTTTTTACTGCTGTCATAAACCACGCGTGCAGAACCGATAACAGAACTCTGAGAATTGCTGGAGATGTGAAAACTTGATTTCTGTGGCCCAACATTTTGGGTTGTGGCTCATTTAGCTGAGCACTGGTGCCCTTTTGCTGTCAGAGCCTCGTGTTTGCTGCCCCAGCTCAGGAATATTCCATCAGCCCGTGCTCATCACTCCAGCACATCCACATCTACATTTCCTTCCTCCCCATCAACGTGGTTTCAATTATATTTTTTTTTTCCCAAGGCTATGCTATTTTGAAGCATTTGAGTTCATTCTCATGCACATCTCTAATGTCTCTACTTGCTGTATTTGATTTCCTGATTTCATTTGGGTGAAATTCGCCAATTTCCCCCTTTTTTTCCCCTGCCATATCATTAGTGAATGTAAGAAATAATTTATCTCTCTGGGAGAATCCATCGCAGTAGTTGTGTCAGTGGTATTACACCAATGATTTTTTTTCTCCCTTTTGGGGTCCAGGGAAGGTAAAACTCTCAGAACAAAACCCCTGGAGATTAATTTGCAATTTGTGGGCTGAAGAATGAGGATTTTAGTCACAGCTGACCACACATTTTTACAATCAGGGAATCATTAAGGCCGGAAAAGACTTTCAAGGTCATTAAGTCCAACCTTTGTATTTGCAGTTAACAAGGTGAATTTTGTCTAAAATATCCAAGGTGGTAGAGATCCATTAAAAAAATCCATTTTTTGCCATTGTTAGGTGTAATTATGTTCCTTCTGTACTGTATATAATTGTCTTTGGGGTACATGTTTTTATTACCAATCAGAGAAACACCAGTAGCAGCCCAAAATATGAAATATTTCCTATAAAATATGAAAAAAATCATGGCCTGATCTTTAGTGGAAGAAACTTAAATGTATGTTAATATAACATAGAAATTTGGGATCACAATGATAAATCTCAATTGTTGTTCTAGAACTCGGTGTTTGGCATAGAAAGGATAAAAAAGAGGAAAAGTGCTGCAACAAAAATCCGAATTTTGCTTAGAAAGGATAAAAAACTGGGGAAAAAGGGTGCCTGGACTGGAGATTCAGATTGTAAAAGCAATGCATTCAAGGAGTTGCTAAACCCAGTCTGAAATTGTTAATTTATTCCATGTTATCTTTTAAAACTTGAATAGCAAAGATATTTCTCTCTAGTTTACTACAGAGCTCGGCACAGCAGGCACTCAAGGTCATGAATCTCCTCTGCTTCAGTTACAAGGTATCATAACAGGAATTCTTGATCATAACCTTCAAATCTTATTTTTTTCACTCTCTCCTTCTCTTTCCTTTCTTTTTCCCCCCAACAGAATTGCTGTTTCCTCAGCATTCTCTCGTCCTCAAACGTCGCTGTAAATCAGCCCTCCAGCTGTCTCCATTCCTCTCTCCTCTGGCTCCTTCCCCGATGCACTTATTAAATATAACAATAACAATAAATTATCTCCACTCCTCTGTTTAAATCAGAAACACTTCTTCGGGTCAGGTTTTGCCAGCAAACCCTGCAGCCTCTTCTGTCCTGCACTCCAAAATTTCACTGCTGGCTCCCCTCTCCAATCTCCACCAGTCCCTCCCCGCTCCAATCTCTCCTTTTCCTTCTTCCCAATATTCACCCCTGAGTATTTCAGGCTCTGTGCCAGCTAGAGGAAAAATCCTCTTAAAATTCAGATATTCCAGCTTAAAATCGCTCTGCTCTTGAAAAATCTTCTGGTGACATCAAGGAAAAATGTTTGTGCAGGTGGGGTTGAGGGCTGGAGTACGGGAGAAGTTGCTCTCTTGTTAGTTGTTGTTGTTGTAAGTTCTGAGTAACTGCAATTAACTTTTAAGAACGATAAATTGGTTCAGATTTTTTGTTATTTCAACAAAGCCAAAACCTGAAGAAGTGACCGCAACCCAGGCTAACAAATAAAAACAATGGCTTTAATTAGAATAATTCATTAGAAGCAGAAATCCAATGTGCATTTTGTAGGAAGAAGGGAACAAAGTCCAAAGCGCTGCTGTTTGCATTGAGATAAATGCAAAAAAAAAAAAAAAAAAACCCCAAGTAATGTATAAAATTTAAATCACAACATTCTCAGAGAACTCCATAAACACAAGTTCCTGCAGAGCTCTGTGTGTGTTACAAAGGATTACATCTCATTACATCTCCCAGTTTGAGTCAGGTATTTGTTAGGTTATTTTTGATGCTGATGTTTAGGCTTTCCTTTTAGTCCAGGCTGCAGCTCTGGAAGCACCACCCCGAGTCTCCCCGTGGGTTCTGCAGAAGAAGCTGTGGCTCCAACACTGGTGAGCATTGGCTGAGAAAAATCTACATTTTCACTTCTTTTACCAGGCTTATTTTGACTTATTTTTGGCTTCTGGATTGGAAACGCTCAAAAAACTCTCAGCCCCCCAATTCTTTCCTTCTCTGCCTCTTGCCTTTCACATCTGGGCCCATCCCTTCTTTCCAACCCGCAGTTGTGAGAGAGAGGAGACTGAAGTGACAGCCCAACCTGTCCATCCTTCCTCTGTTCTCATTTAATCAGGAAATTCCCACCACAAAGTGCAGCCCCACGGATAAATCTGCTCCCCCATATCCCTGGGAATCTGCCCAGTTTTTATCAGGGCCCAGCTGGTGGCTGCTGTTTGCTTGTGAGGGCTGGAGGCATCTGTGGCTCTTCTTCACCTGCTCCCGGGCACTGCCCGGAGGAGTTTCACCGGTTAATGGCCAAAAGATGGGCACCGGTTTTTGGGTTTCCCCATGAGGGACTGGAGCACATCCAGGGAAGGGAATGGAGCTGAGGAGGGGTCTGGAGCACCAGGAGGGGCTGAGGGAGCTGGGAAAGGGGCTCAGCCTGGAGCAAAGGAGGCTCAGGGGGGACCTTGTGGCTCTGCACAACTCCCTGACAGGAGGGGGCAGCCGGGGGGGGGCGGGCTCTGCTCCCAGGGAACAGGGACAGGAGGAGAGGGAACGGCCTCAGGCTGGGCCAGGGGAGGTTTAGATTGGATGTTAGGGAAGATTTCTTCTCTCAAAAAGGTGATCAGGCACTGGCCCAACTGCCCAGGGCAGTGGTGGAGTCGCCGTCCCTGGAAGTGCTCCAAAGGCTGGAGGTGGCACCTGGGGACGGGGCTCTGTGGCCAACACGGCAGCGCTGGGTTCATGCTTGGACTCGATGACCTTGGAGATGTTTTCCAACCTTAATGATTCCAGCATGGGGGCAGCTGGATCACTGTGCTGGCCATGGACAGCAGCACCCTGTGGCCTTGAGGCAGTAGCCAGGTCTGTACATTCCCTTTTGTTTTCCCTATTTCAGTGCAATGCCGATTCACCCGACACACATTTCTCTCTAATTAATGCCCTCTTGCCTCTGCTTTATTGCGTTGAATCTGTTGATGAACAGGTCAAGGCACTGCGGGTTATCAGGGAAAAGATGAACCACTCCAAAATCCAGCCATGGAGGATTTCCAGCGTGGTGTGCAAGCTAAAAACTCCCTCAGAAAATCCTGTGCTCTCCTGAGTGATGTCGGCAGTGAGTACAGCCCAGACATGGTATTACCTATTTGCTTTGCATGTTTTACCAGGTTTTAAAGCTAAAAGCCATGGATTTAAGAGGAAAATGGCCTTTTGGAGTGCTAGGAATTAAGCATTTGTATTGAATTAGTTAAAAGCAAAGGATCTTCCTCCCCGTTGCTTTGCATTTTTGTGGCTTTTTAGACCAACAGCATCTCAAAGCGAGCCATGTATAAAATATCTCAGAATTAAAGTACTGATCTTTAATTCCTCCTCGTGCTGATGTGAATTATCCTTCAGAACTAAAAGTGATGAAGGAACCCCCTGTGAATTACAAACAGCGAGGAATGCAAGCCTGTTTTCAGCGTGTGTATTTCTCCAGGCCACATTGCTGTTGTGTCTGGCACTCTCCTCAGGTTTTCTGGTCTCCTCACGGTCTCTCTTGGGCAGGTTGTGTTTCTCCCACAACACAGATGGGACCTGAGGTACCACAAGGTTAAATGACTTCCCTGATGTGACACGAGCAGTCTGGAGCAAAACCAAGAGCTGAACTGAACTCATTTGGTTCCTCGATCCCAAAATCGTCCTGTAAGATATGAGCCACAAAACTTGGAAGAAGTATTAAATGTTGGGTTTTTTTTTCTTTTCTGAAATGATTAGGTTTTTGGGAACTAGAAGGAGAAATTGGCCAGAACAATGTGTGCTTTCACCTGCTGCTTTGCAGCTGCATCCTTCCCAGGGCTCCCTGAGCTCCTGGGTGCATAAAATCCCCCGCTCACACGCTCGGTCAGATAATTGAAAGTACAAGCAGGTAATTAAGTTCCAACTTATCCCATTAGTAAGTGCACACCCAGGAGCAGATCTATACTCCTGCCTGCCCAAGGCTCGAAGGTTGGCCTGTAGGAACATCTGACTGCAGCACACACTAAAGCTGCTGCCACAGCTTTTGCCAACATTCAACTTCACACTCTCTCTTTGAACCACAACTTTATGGGGCAGCAAAAATATTGTCCATTAACGCCATGGAAATCCACGCCAAAATATTATCTCTATTATATATGTAAATACATGCATTTAAGTGACCCTTTAGAGCAACATCACTTAAAAGAAATCATGTTGGAAATGCTCTCAAATGGAGACATTAATATTTCCATCCTCCTTGTGCTGCTGATTTCCCCTTCAGCGCTGATGCTAATGAAGTATTAACCCATGAAGTGTGAGTAGGAAGGAAGCAGGAAACCTCTTTTCACTGCTGGTATTCACACTGCTTGTTATTTTTGCTACTTCAAAGTTAAAATTCTGGCTAAGAATAGAAGTCACGGATCTGTCATTCTTTATGTTGAAGGAAGGAGCTGCAGCCAGAAGTAAAAATGCTTGGAGTTCGCAGTTCACTGGAACAGGCTCAATCAATTATCTTATTTTAATGTATGAGGCAACAGGATATATAAAGTGTCTTAGAGTCATTTTAAGAACTTCTATTGTATATTTTACAGCAGGACTTATTTCCAAGTGATTCTTTCCCCTTGCTCCACCTTTCCTTGAGTCCAGCCCAGCTGGTGCCCTCAGCCAGGCAGCCTTTCCTCCCATGGCTGATTTCAGACTCCCGTTCCCAGAGGAGGCCGGACTCCTTCCCAGTTCTCCCAGGTGTGACAGGGTGGTTCCATGGGATGATCCACGGTTGGTGAGCCTTCCAGGCTCAGGGAATTGGAGCTGTTCCGCCTGGAGAAGAGGAGATTTTGTGGAAACCTCAGAGCAGCACTGGAAGGGGCCTCCAGGGAAGCTGCAGAGGGACTGTGGTGATAAAACAAGGAGAGAGGACTTCAAAATGAGAGAAAAGGGGTTTAGATGAGATTTTGGGAAGGAATTCCTCCCTGGGAGGGTGAGGAGGCCCTGGCACAGGGTGCCCAGAGCAGCTGTGGCTGCCCCTGGATCCCTGGAAGTGTCCAAGGCCAGGTTGGACAGGGCTTGGAGCAGCCTGGGATGGTGGGAGGTGTCCCTTTGCTATTTATGTGGTCTAATTTCATTATCTTTTATTAGAACAAAGATGTTTTTTTAAGAAGGCAGGGTTGGCATAACGGCAAGAAAATTGTCTGTTCTTTTGGGGGTTTATAAAACTATTGTAAGGCCATATTAAGTTTAAAAATGCTGCTCCAATATATCATGCAGTTCAAATTTGAAAACTCAGCTGTTGCTGTACAAACGAAATGAGGGCCAGGCAGAGAAGAAAAGCTCATTCCTGACACACTGAAAAAGGAACTCGATCTTTCAATGGTCTCCTCTGACCTGGGCAAAGCTAGGATGATTTAGAGGCCAAATTTTCACATCTTTTCTGAAAAGCTCAGACTTTGATTTGGCAAAGTTGTGCCATGGTGCTTTCAAAGGCATTAATCACTTCGTTCAGTGAGAAAGAAAAGACTTGTATTTTTTAAAAAATTATTTTATTTATTTATTTATTTATTTTTATCTGCAATGCGGGAACAAGAGTGTTACCTGCCCTCGCTGTAGGCTGGCATTTTAATTTAATTTGCTTTTCTCTCTCTCTTTGTCTTTGGACCCTGTAAAATGGGGTTCTTATCCCAGTTAAACTTTTATTGCTGTAAAACCGAGCAAGTAGCACCTGTTTGGAATTAAAGACACTTTTGAAGGAGGCAGAATCTACCTTATAATTGAGACTTACTGTAGAGCTTCCAGTAACATGAAAATTAAGAGTAAAAAACAGCTCTGTGCTGGCTCAAAGTCATTTTTTTAACACAGTTTTTGTCAGGTCACAGTGAAAAACATCGAGACGGTAACGAGTAATCTTCATTAATAATGCAAATCCGTGTGTGGCTTCCAAAATGTTATTAATTCTAGGGAGCAGTTGATGCAACTGTGAGCTAACGTGCCATGTTTCTTCCTGTGACATTTGAAAAAAACCAGGAATTGAATCCCAGTAACAGCTGTCTCCTGGAAAACAGACATCTGCTTGGCATGAACTGGGGATCCAGAACCATCTATTATGGATAATAAATATCCACGCTTGTGCACAACTGTCTGACTCCTGCAATTAGCACTCAGGTGGGTAATTGCATTGTCCTCGTTGGGATTGCAACAGGGCTACCAGGTGAAAATCCAGCTGCTTCCGATGTTTTTAAGGAGAGAAACACAAACCTTCAGCCTTACTCCCACTTCTGCACTCGTGGCCAGGTTTCCATGGGGGGTTTAACATCTGGAGTGGTGAAAATTCTTTATCTGCTCATTTAACCCGGGGCACCAAGGCATGCTGAGCAGTTCTTCTGACACTGAGCCCAAATCCACAATTCCTGGGAAATCCTTTAAAGCTTCCCAAGGTGCTGCCTGAGGATCTGGCTTTTGTCTCCGAGGAGCTGAACCCTGTTCTAGGTTAAGCCTGGGCGCTGAAAAGTTGTGAGGAATTAGGCACTGTTTGTAGACTGGATTTTAGGGAAGATTTCTTCACTGGAAGGGGTGTAAAACATTGGGACTGACTGTCCAGAGTAGGGATGGAATCACCATCCCTGGAAAAAACGTGTGGATGTGGTGCTTGAGGACGTGGTTTGGTGGTGGATTCAGCGGTCTTGGAGGGCTTTCCCACCTTTAACGATTCCATGTTCTGTGAGACAGGGCTGGTTTAGGTGTGGATGCTGACCCTTTTTACACATTACCTGAATCTCATGAGAAGCAGAAATCATTTGATCACAATATTGCAAAATACTCTGTATTTCCCTCCATCTGCCCAGCCCTGCTTTTTACAGAATATTCCTGAAATGTTACCCAAGCAAAATTCAGTGTTCACTTGAACTTTATGTGAAGCTGTTAAGGGAATGAGGCAGAGGAAGGTCTTGAAACCAGTCCTAGGCCAGCCTAGAGGCAAAACAATTAAGGATTTGGGCACCATGGAGTGAAAGAGTTCCCTAAAAGTCGGGAATGTCATTTAGTACTTATTATTGTTAAGTGTTAATTAAAGAAACTGACTTCAGAAAAACCTTCCTGATCTTTTTTCCCAACTGTGTTGTCCAGACAAGAGATTTACCACATACCAGAAAATCCAGTCATGAAGAGAGAGAAAAAATCCCTTTTTAAAAAAAGGGTGTTTCCATAAGCAGGACTAGGACAAATGTGTAAATTTAGATTGGATAAAGAGAAGAAATTGTTCCCTGTGAGGGTGGTGAGGCCCTGGCAGAGATTGCCCAGAGAAAACAATTTTTTTTCAGGAAATAACTCTTTAGGAGGCTTCATTCAGACTTCTTTTTGCGTGCAGAACAATGAATATTAAGCTTGGTTTCCATCATCATCCACAGTTTTCATCTATGAAAAGAGCAGTTCCCTTCTTTGTCTATACAAGGTTCACTAGATTCCAGTGTTCCAAACCCTGCTGCTCCAGTGAGTAACTCCCAAACGAAAACTAAGTGTATCTAATCTGAAAAAAATCAGGACAATATTGTTTTGAGGCCATGCCATATCATTTATGCAAAGTGCTTTCAGAAGCAATGAATAACCAGGTCTTTAAAGACTTTTTTTTTAGTGAAAAAAAAAAAAAATCCTATTAAAAGCTGTGGGGATTCCCACAGAAATGAAGCTAATTCCATAAGCAAAGCAGCACTGCTTTTCTGCCGTGCAAGGCCAACGAATTGGAGTGATATCCCTGGAATTGATTGCTTCTTCTGCATTCCTGGGAGGTGCAGAGGCAGATTGGCAAGGTGACATAATTATTTGTGAGTCTCCAAGCTGTCTGGTGTTACCAAGGTAACTCAATTGCACAGCAATCTGCCTCGAGTCCCTCTGAAGATAAAGCGGTCAGTGCTGCTGCGCTTGGAAAATGTCAGCTACTGACCCTTTTTCCATATTACCTGAATCTAACAAGAAGCAGAAATCATTTGATCACGATATCGCACAGAGCTCGCAGGAAAAAAGGGAAATATTCTGTATTTCCCTCCGTCTGCCCAGCCCTGCTTTTTACAGAATATTCCTGAAATGTTACCCAAGCAAAATTCAGTGTTCACTTGAACTTTATGTGAAGCTGTTAAGGGAATGAGGCAGAGGAAGGTGTCTTGAAACCAGTCCAGCCTAGAGGCAAAACAATTTAGGATTTGGGCACCGTGGTGTGAAAGAGTCTTCCCTGGGAGCCTCTCATCCCGACCTGGGCACTGGAAGGAGAAAGATCCCAGGGTGAGTGGTGAGGTCTGCAGCTGGCACAGCTGGAGCTGGGAAAAGGCTTTGAACCAGCCTTGTGCAGCTGAAAAAAATGTCAGGAGAAAACTCACAGGGAAGAATTCCTTCCCAACATCCCATCTATCCCTTCCCAACATCCCATCTATCCCTTCCCAACATCCCATCTATCCCTTCCCTCTGCCAGTGGGAAGCCACTCCCTGTGTCCTGTCACTCCATCCCTTTCCCAAAGTCCCTCTCCAGCTCTCTTGGAGCCCCTTTAGGGACTGGAAAGGGTTCTCAGGCCTCCCTGAGCCTTCTCTTCTTCAGGATGAACGACCCAAACATTCTCAGCTTGTTTTCAGCCCTCTGATCATCTTCACGGCCTCCTCTGGACTCGGCCCAGCAGGTCCTTGTCCTTCTGATCTTCGGGATTCCAGAGCTGAACACGGTGGCCTCTCCTCTCTCCTTGGTCAGTATCCATTATGCCACTGATTGCTGTGTGAAGAGTTGTGTTGATATGAGTTGATTTCACAGAAAGTGTTTAAAAACCTTGGCCAGCCCAGCTAGGGTGGACTAAAACAGGGACTAAACCTTGGCCAGCCCAGCTAAGGTGAACTGAAACATCCTGGAGAGCTGTGGCATGAGATTCTTGCCTGTTCAGCTGGGGAGGGGAGGTCGTGACAGCAGCCCAGCACTGCTGGGGCACAAAGTTTGGAGAAGAAGCAAAAGCAAGAACAAAAGGTCAGACAGATCATTCCTCCTTCCCTTTTAAAGCACGTCTCAGACTGAGTCCAATGTCCAGAGCTTTCTCTCAGGGTGTCTGTGATGTTCAGGCAGGGGCTGGTGTCTCTTCACCTGTCCACGAGATCTTCTGTCATTAACTGGGGCTGCTCACAGGGATTAAAAACCCCTTCCAGAGCCACAGCAGGAGTGTGAAAAGACAGAAACATCGCTTCAAAACTGCTTCTGGAACAGCCCAGATGAAAACCTGAGCAGCAGTCATTTAAATAATGACCAAGGTCATTACGTTTGGAAAAAGTCACAGTGCTAATGCAAAGTGCTCCGGGCAGATTGCACATCCCAAGGGTTTGGCTTTATGGAATTTCCCAGTGCAACAACTGTTTGTGCCCACGGGATCTCTTCTGCTGGCACATTTTATGGATGATGGTGTAAAATGGGCCCGTGACATGATTTACACAAGCTGGAGCCCATAGCAAGCTACAAATGGGAGTGGGAAAAACATCATGGATGTATTTGCTAATTTTTCTCTAGGAAAAAAATTGGGGAAAACTGGAATTTCTATGGAAACGCATGGTATTTTGCTAGAAAGCTGTGATGTAAAATAGATCTTGAAGGACTTTGGGGGAGTATTATACTTTTGGTTGCTCCAAGTCCCATCCAACCTGGCCTTGGAGACTTTCCAGGGATCCAGGGACAGCCACAGCTTCTCTGGGCACCTTGTGCCAGGGCCTCCCCACCCTCCCAGGGAGGAATTCCTTCCCAATATCCCACCTAAAGCTCCTCTCTGTCACTGTGGGGCCATTTTCCCTTGTCCTGGAACTGCATTCCCGTGTTGAAGATCCTTCTCCAGCTCTCTGGTAGAGGGACTTCTTACAGGAGAAAAAGAGGACACCAGAAAAGGCGTTGTTAACCGTGGCTCCTGATGGAATTAAAATGAAACCTTGTTAGGGAAAACAGCTGGCACAGAGCAGGATGGGCTGGAGGAGAGAGGAACAGGAAGGGGCTGGTCCAGAGCGCACAGCGGAGCCCTTGATGAGCTCCTTGAGGGCTATTCCTTCCTCCTCGAGGGAGTGCTGAGATCTGAGGGTCAGGAGCATCTGTGCTGTTCCTGAGGGACAGAAGCACAAAATGCACATTCCAAGGAAAGCCACGGTGGGAGCTGTGCCCGGGAATCCAGGCAGGCTGAGCTGGGAGTCACCGGTGAGGGTCAGTCCCCACGGGTTTTGGGGATTGCTGAGGAATCTGGTGGTGCTCAGCTCTGAACCCCAAAAGGATCAGTACAACAAAATGATAAATAAATGCTGAAGGTGGGAGAAATGGGACCACCAGTGAGGGTCAGCCCCCTCGTGCTTTGGGAATTGCTGAGGAATCTGATGGTGCTCAGCTCTGAACCCCCAAAGGATCAGTACAAGACTATAAATAAATGCTGAAGGTGGGAGAAATGGGACCACCAGTGAGGGTCAGCCCCCTCGTGCTTTGGGGATTGCTGAGGAATCTGGTGGTGCTCAGCGCTGGACCACAACAGGATCAGTACAACATCAATAAATAAATGCTGAAGGTGGCAGAAGCGGGAGCAGCGCCGTGCCCACGTGTGCCCGCTGCACGTTCCCCTTCCAGCCCCTGCCTCTTCAGGGGTCTCGCCTGCCGAGCGGCGAACAAAAAGAACATTTGCTCATCTGAGAAGGACAAACGAAGGGAAAGCGTCTCGGAGGAGGCCTGAGTAGGAAGATGTTCCCAGGCGTTCTCTGGCTGTCTGGCTCCCTCCCACGCGTGTCGGGGAAGTGGCGCACAAAAAGCCACCGAAACCCCCTGAACAGGAGATGCTGGCCCTGCCACGCTGTTCCCAGGCAGGGGACTGAGCACCGAGCCGCTTTTAGAAACCCTAAACCACCGAATAAATCACTGCTGCTGTACGAAAACGAGCTAGGGATCATTATTCACGTGGATTGTTCCTGAAGGATATGCTGATTTAAATGAGCTCCTGCTTACTAAACGAGCTGGGAAGAACAAGCTCGTGTTAATATCGAGCTGCCCAAGAGAGGT
This sequence comes from Ifrita kowaldi, assembly GCA_013398055.1. Lineage (NCBI taxonomy): Eukaryota > Metazoa > Chordata > Aves > Passeriformes > Cinclosomatidae > Ifrita > Ifrita kowaldi. The sequence continues at coordinate 457,848 of VZRS01012638.1, forward strand.
GATCAGCGGGAGGATAAAGTTATCATTAGTGTTCTGCTTAATAATTTAAACTACATAATGCATGAGGATGTGAAGAGGTAGATGCTCCTCAGCTGGCTGGACTTGGGCTGAGGCTTCTCCTTTCCCTAGAAAATCACATAAATTGATATTTTACCTTTTTCCATTTATTTATTTATTTATTTATTTATTTATTTATTTATTCATGTGGTTGGTTTTGTGGAGGTTTTTTGGTCAGTTTTTTGCAGTCGCATGAAAATAATGCCTGAAAGGCGGGCTGGGAGACTGAATCCCTCAAGGGAAAAAGCCTGGATTTCCTTGGATTTCCTGAGTTCTTGGAGAAATCTGCACAGTCTACCATGGTGCTGTGTCCATCTGGCGGGGTGACAGATGTAGCTGGAGAGGACAGCTTTCACCTTGGGTGTTTTGTTTGCATCTCCTCCCTCTCAACTTCTGCGCGTTTTCTGTCGCCTTAGGAAAGGGGTGGAAATCATGGAATATCTCAAGTTGGAAGGGACCTTTCGGAGTTGCTCCTGTCCTTTGAAAAACGTTTTGAGCTCCCCATTTCTCTCGTATTGACCCTTTTAAAACGCAGCTTTCTGGACCCTTGGGCTTTGCCCCCCAGACCCTTTGACTCTCAGAAAATGACCTGCTTAGGCTTTGTTTTTTTAGCAATTCCCTGGGGATTTCCAGCTTTGCCAGGGCGTTGGGATCTCTGCTACTGAGAGCTGTTTAAGCCGCGCTTACCAGCTCATTGACTGCGGCTCAGGTGCTAAATGCGCCTGACCCATCACCTCGGCTTTTCCCCAGAACGGAGCAGAAAAGCAGGGAAGAAATCCCCTGCACTTGGAGCGGGTTTAGCAGCCTAAAGAGGATGTTCAGGGTATTTCTGCTGTCCCCCAAATCCTCTTAAGTTCTGCAGAGATGTCCTTTGCAATGCTGATTTGAACAACAGCAAAGCACGGGAAATAGGATGAAAGGACACCTTAGGAAGAAAAGTGTGTATTTTAGAGGCCGGGGGTGTCTGGAGGTTACCTTTAATCTTAACCACTGCTGTTAAAACGTTGTCACAGGGGCTGGATTTTGCTGTTTCTTTATTATGTTTTTTTCTTTATTTCTCCTGTGTGGAGGCAGACTAATGAGTAAGCTGCCGACTTTTGCACTGGCAGCTGGCTGCTGCCTCTGTAAATCTGCTGCGCTTCTACAGCTCCTTTCCTGGGCTTAGAATTCTTTTTCCTGCTCTTCTGGAAGGAACAAGCTATGAATTTGAGTACGATCTCGGAAGAGAAGCTCGAGGCAATCTCGCTGATTTATGGCTGTCCGAGCATTGTGCGAGTGTGGGTATTTCTCTCCTGAGCTGCCTGAGCTGTCCTTTGTGCTGCTTGAGCCACAAGTCTCCGTTTATTCCTGAAACCTTTGCAAGCAGCTCGGTAGGTCTGCACGACAAAGCAGCTGGGTGGGTTTTAGAGGAGAGGTTCAGCCCATCTTGAAGGATCACTGCGAGCTGAAATAGTTTAGAGTGTTTAACTGGAGGGGTTTCAGGAAGGTTGTGCCTGGGAGGCGGTGATAAAGCACATCATGGTCCCATCTGCTGGCAGGCTGAATTATTTACCCCATTTTAACGATGCTGGGTGGTAATTGCGAGGCGATTATAAGATGTCTTTAGGATGCTGAGTTTTTTCTTATTGTGGCCTCACTTCTGTGGTTCTGCGCTTCTCTCCCTCTCCTGAGTGCTTTTAAAAGTGAGGAGGGAGTTACAAAGTGCTCTTCAGAAACTGACTGAGTGCTTTACAGTGAAAATGCTGAAATATTCAATAGTTACCAGTTGAAAGAACAGGAATATTTTTTGTTTATTTTGAATGGAAGAACGGTTTGGTCTTTCCATATGTCAGCTGTGGAACTTGCTTCCTACTGAGGAATATAATTACGGAATGCTTTGAGCTCCCGTTGTCTCAAGGTTATTTTTAGGACATGTGAAACAGCCATCAGTGTCTCATAACAAGGCATGGAATACACAAACTGCATCAGTGGTCACTGAAATGCACTGGCTTATGACTGTGAAATAATCTAAGTGCAAGTATCATTTACTTCCAAATGATGGTAAAAATCAACTGGAAATTAAACCTCTCTTTTTTCCTCAGCACTGTGAGAGATCGGAATGTTCCGGTGCAGTTGTGGGCAGTGGAGAGCTGGGTTGGTACCAGAGGGCAGTGGAGGTTTGAGGATGGGTGCAGTGGTGACCCTCTTCAGAGGGAGAAAAGGGGACCTGCTGTACCCCTGATGTGTTGTAGATGTAATGAATCAAAAAATCCGACTCTGAACAAGCCCCCGAATCCAGGCATGAGTCTGATCTTGGTTTAAAACTTTGGGTTTTGTTGTGCCCTCTCTGGCAGACCTGCCACATCCAGCCATTCCTTGGATACCTCCAGGGATGGGGACTCCAAACCTCCCTGGACAGTCTGTTCCAATGTTTAACAATCCTTTCCATGGAGAAATTCCTCCTGGTGTCCAACCTGAGCCTCCCCTGGCCCAGCCTGAGGCCGTTCCCTCTCCTCCTGTCCCTGTTCCCTGGGAGCAGAGCCCGACCCCCCCGGCTGCCCCCTCCTGTCAGGGAGTTGTGCAGAGCCACAAGGTCCCCCCTGAGCCTCCTTTGCTCCAGGCTGAGCCCCTTTCCCAGCTCCCTCAGCCCCTCCTGGGGCTCCAGCCCCTTCCCTGGACACGCTCCAGTCCCTCAATGTCCTTCTTGCAGTGATGTGCCCAGGGCTGGACACAGCCCTTGAGGTGCCTCACCAACGCCCAGTAACTCTCTCTCCAAAAATAAAGTCCTAATACATTTTGTTTATTGGTTTTACTGGTTCATTACTGATTGGAATTACTGATAGCAAAGGCTGTTCCTGCCGTCCCTACCAGCTCAGTGGCCCTTGCTCAGGCCAACATCCCTCTGCTCAAACAACATCCCACTGATTCTCAGCATTGGAGTACCCTAAAAACTCTTCCCTGCTGGCACAGCCTGTGCCAGCAGCAATAAAAAAGCCTGTGATGCAGAGCTAGGAAGGAATATTTCAGCTTGTGGCCAGCCGTGGAGTGTCTCAGTAGCCATTTGGCACATTTACACCAACAGGCAATTTCCTTCATGGCTCGAGCGTGAGTGGCTTTGTCCGAGAGCAGCAGCCTTTGGGGAAACACCTTTTCAGCCAGTCCATTATCCCATTGCTTCTTTTGGACAGGAGGAAAATGTGGTTTGTATTTTTCCCCTTGCTATTCAGAACCTATTATGAAAAACGATTTTAAATTAATATTGAAGAGAAAGAAATGCACTTGGTACAAAGGCTTTAATTTCTGCATGCCGAGGAGAGGGTTTGAAAACAGGGAAAGAGCAAAAAGATGGGAGGGCTGGAGTTCCTCCTCCAGCCTTCTGTGCTGTCATATTCGGGGGAAAATCACCCCCGAAATGCTTCTGAAAGTTGGATTGCAGGTCTCTATCAGATTATCCACAAAGTGGAACAGAGGAGTGGGAAAGCGTTGAGCACCTGCAGCGGGTTCAGCAGCGAGTGCTGACAGCAGAGGGTTCTGATGCCTGGAAAGCTCTCCCAAGTTCAGCTGAGCTCCATCCTGCAGCGCTGGCTTGAAGTAGAGTCAAGTTTGGGAAACAGGATGAAAGAGCACTTGAAAAATGAGGAGTATCTGTCTCAGCACACTTTGTTTCGCTCCTTCAGAAATCACTTCCAATTCAGTTCGCTCTTTTCCCCCCTCCTCGTTGCTCCAAGTGACTAAGTTTTGACTGGTGCTACTCCTTGAAATGAAACCACGGAGTGGGCAGGGGGCAGCTGTGGTTCAGAGATGTTATAGATGAATTTTTTGTGGATTCTGGTGCTACTGTGGCAACACAGAACCCTGCAGAAGTGAGAGATAAAGGCTGACAGGTAGACACTTGTCTTAAGTGTTCTTCTTGCTTCCCTGGTAGCATAAGGAAGATCACTCCTAAAGTCCATGTCTTGAATTCTGTGAAGAGTTTTTCTACAGGAAGTTTATGTCCATGCAGCTTGCCACTTTATCCTCTGAGAAAAAATTAAATGCAAATATCTTTTTGTGTATTAAAGGATATTTAGATGGAAATATTCTTTAATACACAAAAGAAAACTTCCCTGAGGACTGTGTGTGTTCGTGGGTTTTGCTGTTCTGCCCTCACTGTAAATTGTTGTCTTTACTGGAAGAGGAGAGTTTTAATCTGTTTTGGAGACGCTAATTAACAGCAGAAGTGAAAGGAGATGTTAGATTAACAGGACAACACAGTAATAAAGGGTTACCAGTCTTTATTCCAGCTGGTATGAATTTCTTCAGCTCAGACGAGCTGCCACGATGCTGTGCCTTAAAGCAGAAGAATTCTGCAGTTTTAGATTGTTTAAATCACCCTCAATATAAAGAAATTCTGGAAATTTATATCACATTCTTTGTCTTTTTTCTGGCTTCTTGATATCCAACAACCAGTGCTGTATTTGTGTGGTCTTGAAGTTCAATCAGAGTTGCAAAGAAAATACTTTTATTTGAAAATGCTTTCTGAAGTGTGGGTACCACAGCTGCTCTCTGGGCTGGGAAGAGCATTCCCAGCAGGTTAGGGAGTGATCCTGCCCTTCTGCCCAGCCTGGGAGGCACATCTGGAGTGATCCTGCCCCTCTGCTCACCCTGGGAGGCACATCTGGAATGATCCTGCTCCTCTCCCCAGCCCTGGAGGCACATCTGGAGTGATCCTGCCCCTCTGCTCACCCTGGGAGGCACATCTGGAGCGATCCTGTCCCTGTGCCTCTGCCCAGCCCTGGAGGCACATCTGGAGTGATCCTGCCCCTCTGCTCACCCTGGGAGGCACATCTGGAGTGGTCCTGTCCCTCTGCCCAGCCCTGGAGGCACATCTGGAGTGATCCTGTCCCTGTGCCCAGCCCTGGAGGCACCTCTGGAGTGACCCTGTCCCTATGCCCAGCCCCAGAGGCACATCTGGAGTGATTCTGCCCCTCTGCTCACCCTGGGGAGCACATCTGGAGTGGTCCTGTGCCTCTGCCCAGCCCTGGAGGCACATCTGGAGTGTGACACATCTGGGGTGCCGTGTCCAGCTCTGGGCTCCTCAGCAGGGCCAGGGAGCTCCTGGAGAGGCTGCAAAAATGACGGAGGGTCTGGAGCATCTCCGTGCCCAGGAAGGGCTGAGGGAGCTGGGGCTGCTCAGCCTCGAGAGGAGTCCCAGCTGAGAGGGGCCCTCAGCCCCGGATGTCCCTGGCTAATTAATAGTTGTTTGTTTGTTTTGTCCTGAACTAGTGATAAAAATTCTGTGAGGGGAAAAGTATGGCAAAGTTAGAACTCCCTCTAGAGTCTGCACTTGTTTTATCCACCTCTGCAGAGAAGTCTCACCTCGGTGGATCTGCATTTCTTGAGTTCTGCAGCAGTGCAGGAAGTTCACCCCAGGAGCTCTGACGTGTGAGAAAGCACAACCTGCAAGCCACAAATCCTACAATTAGGCAAACAGTTTTTAGTTGCTGTTATATTTAAAAACCCTTTCTGTTTCCCCTGAAAATAGTTAAATATAGAAAGTTAAATTGTCGGAAGCATAATTCGTCTTCTTGAAACATTTGAAGGTGTTTTTTAGCACGCTGTGTAGTGAAGAGGGGAAAATATTTCTGTGTTTTTCCCATATGAACTATAGGGGTTTTTTGACCTTACAGATGCAAATGTGTAATTTCTGAGCAGTGCGACTGAAAGCAGCAGGGACACTTCTCCAAGTGGTGATGCGGTATCATGACAATTATTTAAAAACTTTGGAATCAGTTTAAATCATAAAGAAATAGCCCTATGAACTTCTAAATTTTCAGTACTAATGATTTTTGTACACCTTTTTGCTTTTAGCATCTCCTTTTTGCTCCTTCCTAACGCCTCCATTATAAGGCCAGGTTGCTTTCTGGCAACCTCTACTGACTTGGGAGAAAAAGGTCATGAAGTTAAACCAGAAAAATGGTGGATTATTGGTGCAAAGCCACGAATAGATTTTCCCAAGCCCGGCCTTGCCCTCATGAACTTGGTTTACACAAGAAAAGTTCATTGCTTGCTGGAAAAGTACCAGGTAGACAAAATTCAAACTCTGGAAAGAATTTGTGACTCAAACTTTACAGCTCACTTTGCTCCACTGAACTTGCCTTTATTCACAGAAGAACTGCAACTTTTTATGGTTGTGTGACTCTGTAAGAAGTTCCTTTTCTCTGTTGTTTTTTTTTATAAAATAGGATTGGGCAGGTGCAGATAATTTTTCTTGCTGTCTTTGACACCTTTATGACCAAATAGTGAATGTAGAGAAACAAAAATGTCGAGTTCCATATATCAGGGTGCTCTGACGGCAAAAAACTTGGTTGCACCTGGATTCTCAAAGATCTGGAAGGACAGGATCCCAGAGTGGGTCAGGTTGGAAGGGACCCCAGTGGCTCCAGCAGGGCCATCCCAGAGCCTCCCAATGAAATAAGTGAAGTGTGTGAAATTATGGAATATTTATGAAAAAGAAACTTGGAATAAACGTTAAAGCTTTTCAGTTTGGAAGCATTTGGAAAAGCTGGGTGGGCCCTGGCAGGTTTATTTTCACTCCAGTGTGTCTAAAAGCGTGGATGCTCACCACTGCAGCTGTTGGTGATCATTGGTGCAATTTTGGTGCCTTTCCTGCCTGGAATCTCTGGGTTTCTCATCAGGTGCTGCACCGAGGCAGACACTGAAGCTGTGTGAGGTGGCAGGAGTGACCAGGTGGCTGGAAATGTTCCCATCCTGCATCACTTGGGCTCTTTTCCCTTTTTTCCTGCTGCTGCCCTCTGAGTTACTCACCTGGCCAGGTGAAGTGGCAGAAGGACTCCTGGCTGGTAAGTTGCTTCTGTCTCCTCAGTAACTCAGCTTTGCTTTCCGTCTCAAAAATACAGTCCAGTGGCCTAAAGGAATGTGGCACAGGTGGGAGTCAGTGATGACCTTGGGAGTGAGGTGGTTTTGGGGCACTGTGGGGTTTTTCATCCCCTAATGATCTCTGGGTGGTGTGTAACATACTGAGAGATGGAATTAAAACAAAGCAAGATAGTAAAATCTGTAACCTGTTAAGATATAACTTACTCCAGTTAATCAAATCTGAACTGCCAGAAGTAGTATTATTTATAGTTTAATTTCTGTATTTCTTTATCAGAGAGCAGATCCTCTCAGCCCAGTCTGGGGAACGCAGACATTATTTCCGTTTGTTAATTCATAATACTCACAGATAAAATTACTCCTCTTTTATTGGCTTCATCTCAGGGGCTCACAAAGCTCTTCTCCTCTTGGTCTGGCACAGTTTGTGTAGGATTTACTACACTGAGCACCTCAAACGTGCTGCAAGTAGAATTAAAGAACCTGTGGAAGTGGAAAGGAAAGTTTGGGGTTGTTAAGAAGCAGGAAGAGATTTCAGGAGGGATGGAGGAAGAGAGGCTGCAGCTGTATTAAATCAGCAGGAGCTGAGGAGAGAAGGCTGTCAACAGCAGCCAGCAGTGAGGGCATAAAGGAGGAGAGAGATTTGTAGTCGGCAAGCAGAGAGAGTAAAGAGAAAACTGAATTATGGGCTTTTATCTTGGTGTTCTGCTACCAAAACTCATCCAAGTCCATAAAACACAACCTGAAGTAGGCAGTGGGTGTGTGGAGTGTTTTAAATAAACCCTTTCTGCCCTTATTTTACGTAGGTGAAACTTTGCTAAAATGGACTGGTCAGCGAGAGAGGAGAAGAAAACCTGAATTACCTCCTGAATTAGGAGAAGGGATGAGTGACCTGTGTTATTTTGGGGTTGTGTTTCCCGCCCAGGGTGTTTTTGTGGAACAAACTTCTGTTGGCTTTGTCTTGGCACTTCAGGAGATGAATTCCAGAGTGTTGATGACGTGAGTGGTTCTGGGGTCAGGAAAGGATCACCCTGAGTTCCATCACCGTGGAAAGATTTGGAGATCTTGGGTCGCTCCTTGCTGGCGCCTCCCCGGGAGAACAGGAAGGGTTTTGGGATCAAGTCTCTCCTTCTGACTCAGTGTTTGTGCTCCTGGTTGCTTCCTCCCAGCCTCTTGATGTGCTCTGCTGTGCATATTTTCGTGTCTCCCAGCTGAATCTTTGTTAAATTAACCTGGCTGGGGCTTTTGGGGAGGGTTCTATTTTTAGTTGGTTGGTCGGGGTTATTTCTGGTCTGGAATTCTTCTGCACTGTTTGGAATCAGGGCTGTGAAGAGTTAGGAGCATAAGTCTGCCCAATATTTTGGCCTCAAGTCGCACCAGCGGGGTTCAGGTTGGATATTAGGAAGAATTTCTTCACTGGAGGCGTGGTTAAGCATAAGAATGGGCTGGTGGAAGTGGAAATGTTCAAACCATTCCTGGGAGTGTTCAAACAATGAGCAGGTGTGGCTTTTTGGGATATGATTATAGGGGGTTTGGGGGTATTCAGTTGAGGTTTGGACTTGATGGTCTTGAAGGTCTTTCCCTGAATGATTCCATCCATGCTTTGCTGCCACAATCAGCCATAGTTGTGTTAAATCACGTTCTGTGAGTCCTTAGCACTGATATTATTCCTTTTCTTGTATTTTTGCACTAAGATTAGAGTTTCACACCCTTTCCCAGCAACCTTTTTTCTGGCTCTGTTTGTAATTCCAGGCTTTCCTCAGGAATAATTTTAGAAGCCTCGAAGATTGTCTTTTGTCTTCTGAGCTTAATGAGAACTTTCTTTTTGAGGGCAAGACAAGAAGCTCAGAAACTGAATATGTGGAGCTCCATAGGTGCATCCCCTGCTACTGCTGTGGTGGTAAATAACCCTCATCAAGATTGATGCTCAGGAACCCCTTGTAAATCTGCTGCTTTGTAAACATTTTGATCAAAGCACGCTCTGAAGAGCGCTTTGAAAGTTGTTTTTTGAAGACTGTGTGATCATGGTGTTTTATCACCGTGCTTTACAGATGACAAATCACCTCAGCTGCTCACAACTGACAGAAATCAGATGCCCTTTTTTTTTTTTTTTAAATTTTTTTTTTGCAGAGAAGTTGTTGGCATGTCGTGGTGAGATTTCTGGTTTTTATTTTAATCACTCATCTGGGAAGGTGCTGTAAAAAAATCTTCATTTGAAGGCAAGCACGAATATTTTCTGCTGATAGAATAAATGTGCATTTATACAAATCTTTATAGTCTGGGAGTATTCCCAGGGGGATCCCACATCCTTCTGGTCTCAACTGACCTGAGCTGTTTGATCAAGAATCTCACTCAAAGCTGCCTCAGCCTTGTGGTTTCTCACGTGGAATTTGTTGGTGCTGTAAGGACGTGGCAGAAATGACTCATTTAATGTTTGTTTGTTTGGCTTCCCCATCTGTTTCCAGATAATACGCAGAGAGGAGAAGGGATTTTGAATAAATGATTTGCTCAGCTGCAGACCTGCAGGTTGCCTGTTTGCAGGTGCTGAATGGATTTATAGTGGATTTCACAGGATCACTGAGGTTGGAAAAGACCTCCAAGATCATCCAGTCCAATGTTTGATCAACACCAGCTCAGCCAGACCAGAGCCCAGTCATTCCTTGGACAACTCCAGGGATGGGCACTCCAAAACTCCCCTTCCAATGCCTGACCACCCTTGCTGTGAAGAAATCAATCCAGATATTTTTACAGAAGGGTTGTTTGATTGTCGTGGTGAGATTTCTGAACACCAGAGGTTTACTTTTTGAGATCCTTAAAGTGCTGGAGATCCTGGAGGAAGTGATTTCCTATTGATGATTTCAGACAAAAATTTCAGCAAAATTGACACTGAAGATTTTTTTTCCTAATGATGGAATTAGAAGGAGAAGATCCATGTTCCTTGTAGGACTCAGGAATGTATTTCTGTCAAGGGAGAAAGTAGCATTAAGGAAAACCAAAGAAAGCAGGGCTGTGCCCATTTTTTATGAATAATCAAGTTTAAAACAATTCTTTTTCTCATTGTACATGTGATTATTAATCTTAATTTCAGAAGGTTGGTCTGTCTGAAGAGGAATAGAGGTGCCTGCATCTCCTTTGGAAATGCCCAGCAACATTCTCCCCATTCCTGTGCCCTTCCAAGTTACAAAATGGGACAAGGAAACTCTTTTTTTAAAATGTGAATAAATAATCAAGCAAAGATTAATGCACTAATTGGAATATAAAATGCAGAAGATGTTTCCCTGCAAAGGTGGCTCAGTGGGGGATACAGCTGTGAAAAATCAAAAGCAGGGCATTTCATTTCTTGCTTGTTTTGATCTCATTTTGAAAAGCTCAATTAGTTGGGATTTTTTGAATATTTTCCTTCTATTGAGACTCAGCCTAATTATTTTTTTCTCCTTTTTCAAACCCTCTGGTGGGGTATTATTTTGGTGTTGTGGTTCCTACATCTATAAATTAACAGGAAAGTGAATATACAAATTTTTATTATGATTTTTTCTTTGCTTCCGAGACAACAAATCAACTTTCTGGTTTATGTTACCAGGAACTACCCTTCTATTAGAGAAAAATTCATCAACTCCTTTCTTCTCACCACCCCATCCCCAAATCTTTCTGGAAGTTGGAGGAACTTTTCTCTGCAACTTTTGCTTTTTAAGAATTTGTGGCATCTAAATGTGGAGAGACCTCCCCTGATATTGTTTTATCAGCAGAGATCAGCTGGGTGTTAAAGAAAATTATTCCCGCTCTCCTCCCCTTCTCACCAAAAGCATTTAAGTGAATTTAGCGGGACTTTCTAATTAACTTAATAAAAATTAACTCCCCTCTCTTATTCTGATTGAACTGGGCTAAGGTTGCTTTATCTTTCAAAATTAAATTGTTTTAATGTACTTTTATGTAAATTTGGGAATTTTTTTGGACCATATTTTGGGATTTCTCCTTAGTTTCTCTGATTGAGAGCTGGAGGAAGACAACAAACTTCCTAGAATTCCAGTTTCTAGGAGTGATGGATATGGAAGTTCTGCTGCAGGACTGATAATACCAAAGGAGCTTTATGAAGATGGTCACTGATTAAACACTGTAGATCTTTATTTGCCGTTGGGCAGGTGGGATGTGAAAGCTGCAACACAACTTTACTACACCAGAGTTCCCAAAGTTCAGCCAAACGATCTGTTTTATTCTGGGGTGAGTTTCTCAGGAGAGGGAACATTTGAGCTCACGCTTGTTAGGCTGAGCCAGTCGTGTAACTTTGTTTTTCATTGGTACCAATCAGGAATTAAGTGCTGATTTTCCAATCATTTGAAGAGAAATGAACACAATATTAGTGTTTGCATTTTGTCACTTTCATGAACATTGAATGTGGAAACCTGAGTTTATTGGCTGTGTTTAGACCAAAGGCTTTAGAGGGAATTAAAGCAGAAAGGAGAATTGCTTCCAAGAAAATGTGAGCATCATAAATCCAGTTTTCCTTTTTTTTTTTTTAGTGTGCTTAAATCAGGTCAGGTTCACTTAGATTGGTTCAGGCAAATGTAATTGTTCTTTCTGTGCTTGCCTAATTATAGAAACAGGAGCTCCTGGTAAGGGCTGGCTCTGAACTCCTCAGCTTTTGTATTGTTTCACATTTAATTCTCTTTTCTTTGCTTCACATACACACACTTCTGCTGTGCTATCACCACATCTATTGAGAGCAATCTCAAATATTGAGACTTCGGGATTACTGCTTTCCGGATTCTCTTCTAGGAGACAATAAAATCCTGAGGAATTTGGAACAGTTCCTTTCTGGGTGCTGTGTCTTTGTGAGTGCTGCAATCTTGGGTTCGTTCCCTAAGGTTGATTTTGTTGCAACTCCTTGGGGGGGAGCAAAACTGATGGACAACTGCTCATCCAGGGGCTGTCACAGAAATATCTTGGTATCTACCAGTAAAAACATCATGACTTTTGATAGAACCACAGAATCATTGAGGTACAGGTCATTAAATTGAATTTTTTCACAGTGATGCCTCATAAATGACCCTTTTTGATGTGTGACTCCCAAACTTCTCAAGTTTTAAACATCTTCAGGCCCTTCATGTTTCCCCAGGAGTTAGGAAATGAACTTTGAGGCTGCTAAACTATTGAGGCTGCTGAACTACCCAGTTCCACTTTTCCAAGAGGACAAAGAATAAATAAGTAATAAATAAAGAATAAGCAGTGGCAGTGCCGTTGCCTGGCAGGTGCAATTATTGTCAGTTGAATAAATAATAAACAAAACATGAGAACGGTAAGGAAAACCAATGCCAAAATAATTTTTAAATGACTTTTCAGACCAGTGTGAACCTTAAAGGGTGTGTTGAATACACGTCAGACAAGCGCTACTTTTGCTAATTCATTCTTCTTTGTTAAGATAACAATTAACTTGTCTGTAATGGGCCTGGAAGAAGTTCACCACTCAGAAGAACAAAGCTAATTAGAGAAGCGTGTGAGCTTGTTTGATGCTGCCTCAAGCAGCAGGGAGTGATCCACAATTCCTGGTGAACTGATATTAAATTTAAAAAAAAAAGCAATCTGTGCGGAGCAGCCAAGGCTGACTCCTGTTTCCAAGGAACAGGCCAGAAAACAATGGAAAGGATCAAATTTGTTTTTAGAATACTCGGTTTCTTTTGTTGATTAAACAATAAGAAGTGTTCAGATCTGCTGTTTATAGTCAAGTTTTAAATGTCTGAAAAAAAATCTCCAAATCACAGGGAAGGCAAGTGTGGAATTTATTCCGGAAGCAGGAATGGATAGATCTGTACTGGGAGGCTGAGCTGTTCCTCTCCCATCCCCATTCCATAATGGAATTAGGCCTCAAGAAACACGGGAATCAGAATCAGTGTTTTTATCCGTGGTGTCACACCCTGCAGACACAGCACTTGTGCTGGAAGAATACTTTAAAAACCTCTATTAAATGTTTTTGAGAGAAACAAAATGGGATTGGTAAAACGAACTGGGAATAAACTGTGCAGAAATTCGGTGAAATAACAAAAAGTTCAAGACTTTTAACTGAAGCATCAGTGTTTACTGGGAAGCAGTAGGGTGGCACCATGACCGACTGGGACTAAGGGATGCTCGTTAGGGAGTTTTCTGGTTAATTCTCTTAACGGGGTAAAGGATTGGTCACTTGGATTTTCGTGTCTTTGAAAATTCCAGGAATTCAGGCATTAGTATAAACAATAATAAGAGGATAAGATGATAGTGTAAAAAATAAGATTTAAAAAAATCCTTTGATCTGGGTGAGGAAATATTGCAAGCAGCATTTGGTTTTCCAAATTTTTGCCTTCTGGTTGCTATTAACTTAAAGTTTTAACTTCTTAGAGCTCAAGGTGACTCAGGCTGGGAGGGGGGACTTAATCAAAGACTCTAGAAAGGCATTATTGAGTCAAACTTGGAATAGATATGACTTCATGTTAGGAACTTGCGAGGCAAAATTCCAGATGTTGCAAAGCGTTCTGGGTTGAAAAATGTTTGGCTTCCCGTTTTTGGGTGGAATTTTGAGGAGCTGTTTTTGTGTGTCCGTAAATTCCATGGGAGGGGCTCTGCAGGGACTGGTCCCAGTGCTCTTACTGGGGAGCCCTGGCCCAGCAGCTCCATGACTGGAAGTTTCTGGTGGGAGATTTGCGGTTCAAATTTAATAAATGTTTTCTCTTTGTGCACTCAGGGCGAACATTCAGGCTGAAGCAAAGCAGCCGAATTCTAATGCGCTCCTAATCTATTTAAACTGGTAGACCACGTATGGCCTCCACAGAATTCCTTTCTTTAAATACATTTGTGCTCCAGTCAAGCATTGCAATTTGCTGACAGCTTTGCTTTCTGCATATTGACTTCAATTATTTTTGTGCCAAATCGCGCTGAAACTCCTCAATAGACACATTTCTTCATCTCACCCTACATCTGTTTCTTATCTTTTATGTCAGGCTCCCAGACTGCAGATATTGAACCATACATTGGGCTCTGTGTTACAGCATTGAACCTGCTTTTAAAATATCATCTCTGCAGAATGGGGGATGCTGTAAATGAACCAAGGAGTGTTTGAAGTAAAAAAACCAACCAAACAAACAAAACCCACCCACACTTGATACATAAACTCGGTTTTCTCTTCTGCGGTTTTTGCACATCAAACACAATATTTAATGGTAATCCCATAGCCCCAGCCTCCTAAACATCATATGGGAAATCGAATTAAATACTCATTTTTAAAATTGCTTCTCATTCAAATGCTCTTCTAAAGCAAGTTTATTGCAGTCAAACGAGGAGCAAACCCCAGTTTGTGCAGTTTGCCACAGTTTTGCCTGGATTCCCAACTCTTTGGTATTGGAGTATTAACGCTAAATCCCCTTGATGTAATATAATATAGAATCCATCTTTGGAGCATATTGGAGCTGAACAAAGAAATTATTTGCTGTAATTCACTTTATGGAGCCATCTTAGCAGCGTCTTGTGGTTCACAAATTGCAGGAGCTGAGGAGTCTGGGCTCAGAGTTAAAATGCCTAAATTGATTTTTCAAGTCTTTAATAATTCCTCACTGTTCTACATCTCAGTAATAAATGTAAGTGGCATTAGGAAATCTGGTTTTGTGCTGGGAGTGGGAGCAGGGATGTGCACACAGAGCAGGGTGGTGGCAGACAAGCACTAACTGGTTTTATATGGCACAGTGTGAGGTTAAATTGTTATTTTAAAGTTGTTCTCCTTATGTAGACCAGGTGTGGAATTGCTGCCTGGATCTCCTGTAAGCCCTTGGAGAGCGTTTCAGCACTGGGGGCATTTGGAGAGGGCTGAGGAGTGGAACAGAGGCGAGATATTTAATAGGAATTCTGAATATTTTTTTTTGCCTATTAATACTTACTCGACTCACCAAGGCTGCCACGTCATCACCCTCATTTCCTGTGTCTCAGTTCTAAGTTTAACTTCGGCAGGGCACTCAGTCATGCAGGGAATGTGAGAGGAAGAGCTCCTTCAGCAGGTTTGTCCAACGTTTGGCCTTCTCCAAGTCCCTCTGCTCTGCCAGATCTCGAGGTTTGGAGACGTTGCCTGAGTGTGGTCCTGTGTCCCCAGGTTGTCAGAAAATGACCCTGACCTCCCTTCTGGAATTATGCATCCAGAATGGGCTTTTTTCCTCTGGGATGGAGGCCTGGGAAGAGGGAACTCTTCTGAGAAGCTTTAATTAAAAGAGTACTAAAATAATGATATCCAGTGTACCTTATTTTATACAGTGTTGGCAAAATAATTGCACACAGAACAACTTGGAGCTGTTATTGGTCAGTGTCTCGATTAATCCAGCATTTCATTCCCTAAGCTCACTGATGTTTTATGTCCACAGTATGGTTTGAAGAATCCTGGTCTCATTTTCCACAGGAGCTAATGAAAATTCTGCAGAACAGGAAAGACAATGTAATAGGAAGAAAAAAATTGCATTGAAAAATCTGTCTAAATTAAGGCTGTAATTGATCTCCTCAGATGTCGTGTCTTGGGGAGCTGGCCAAATTTTCTTGTGCCTTTATTGCTAAATGACTGATTACCGGATGGATGGAACGGAGCAAGCGCCATATGTTTGGTTTACCTAAAAGCTCATCAATTCCCTGTCTGTTGGGTCTCTCAAACATGAAATGTGAGCAGATTCCTTCCAGGAAAACAAAGCCCAACCACAAAGTCATCAGGTTGAAGTATTATCCTTTCAGATGCTTTTTCAACCCAATTCGTTCCTTGGCTGTAAACACAAGGCAGATGCAGCCCTGAGTCCTGATTAATTGTTTGTCAGAATCCGTGTGGCTGAGCATGGAGGGATCGTGGGCATCTTGGGATGGTAATGAACTGCTCCCAACAGTCCAGACAAAGCCTGTGAGTGTAGAAACACTCAGGGAAGAGCACAACTCGATCAACTGCTCTCTTATGGCCAGCAATGAACATCTCAGGGGGGTCAGGTCAGGCATTTTGTAGGATAATGTCCATATATGAAATGCAGTTTATTTTAGGCCGGCTCGTCAAGGGTTAGGAGAAGAGAGCATGGTTGTTGTTCTGCTTGTGCTCACAGCAGGCCCTGGAACATGGGAAGAGCTGAATTCCCATTCCAAGGGTGTCTCTGCAGCCTCCTGAGGCAAACAAATAACTCTGGAGGCAGATAACTGGAAGAACATGTAATGGCTGGAGGCTGTGTGTCGGGTCACTAACAGAGCGCCATGAATCACCCTCTGAGGCAGCCCCTGTGTTTGGACCAGCAATCCACCCTGTTTAACGTCCTTATTCCCGAGGGAACGTGTGTAATTCCTGTCTGGAGCAGTTGTTTCTCCCTCCTCGTCGTGTTTGGTGAGTTCTGCTGCAAATAAAATGGGATGTTACATCTTAACCTCTGTATGTGGGGACCTGTGGCGTTATGTACTGCCCACCATGCTCATTCCAGCAGCTCTGCGAGAGGTTTGTATCCTAGAGAAACAGGGAATGAGCCAAATGAGCAAATGATGTCGCCTCTGATTTTATAACCCTTCAAGTGCAAAGCATTAACACCGCTCAGAGGAGACCGTGCGGGGAGGTTTCCGTGTGCCAGCTGGAAATCAGATGAAATCTGGACTTCTGGAGCTTTGCAGGATTCTGAACTTGTGGAGTATTGCAGGATATGATGCTACAATCAAACTAAGTGTCAAGAGAAGTTTCTGTGTCTACCCTTATTTTCACAGTCCTGTTTTATTTGCATTAAATTCAAGACTGAAAAGAATATGGCTGCTTTTCTTCTCACTGTAGTCAATAACTTGGAAAAAGTATCCCCCAGTTCCTTTCGGTGTGGCTCCATCTCTCTTAGCCACAGATTAGGACACTGCCCCGACCATTATTAAGGATCCAGGCTTAATAATTTATAAACTTCATCCCCTCACAGATTTCTGTAGCCGTTCCTCTGACCAGAGGATATGGAAGAGGGAATAAAATCCCAGATATTCCACTCACTGCCCTGTTTGTTTGACAAGTGGTCCTTGCTTGTGGCAAAGAGAGATTTCTGAAAGGTTTTAAATGTCCTGCAGGGAAGGCTGGCTCTGTCTGTGGTTTACTGAAACTTCTGCAGCTATCACTCCCAGTTACTCTTCCCACTGCTCCCGAGGTGAACGAGGTGAAATATCTGTTCCTCTCCACCCTTTGAAGCTTTTTTTAGTGA
This sequence comes from Ifrita kowaldi, assembly GCA_013398055.1. Taxonomy (NCBI): domain Eukaryota; kingdom Metazoa; phylum Chordata; class Aves; order Passeriformes; family Cinclosomatidae; genus Ifrita; species Ifrita kowaldi. The sequence continues at coordinate 474,947 of VZRS01012638.1, forward strand.
CAGCCTTGGATTCCTTCTGAATGAATAACTCACTGCCAGGTCAGGCAGAGTGTGGGGTTTTGTGTGTGTGCNAGGTGAACGAGGTGAAATATCTGTTCCTCTCCACCCTTTGAAGCTTTTTTTAGTGACAGCCTTGGATTCCTTCTGAATGAATAACTCACTGCCAGGTCAGGCAGAGTGTGGGGTTTTGTGTGTATTCAGGAGTTTGATTCAGTCCTTGCCGAGCTCAGTGGGAATTCTGCCTGGGGGAAAAACTGAGAACCTTCGCCTTGCCTTTGATTTCATTCAAGCTGATTTTTGGAAAAAAAAACCCAGCTGATCCCCCCGAACAGTGTGAATGCCACATCTGGGAGTGCTGGGGGCTGTTTCTCCTGTGTGTGATTATCACAAAACAGCTCAGGAAGAACTGAACAGGAGAGAGTTTGAGCCCTTGATCCCCCTCGCTGGAATTAGTGCTGGGTTTTCAGAGCACACACAGAACAACTGATCGTTAATTGCTGTGTGAAGGGGAAATACTTGGACTGTAAAGGTTGGAAATCAGGAGTTCAGCCTAACTCCTTACAAGTTTCCATGCCAGTGAGGAGAGAGGAAGGAATGGAATTCAGGGGTGGGATCTCCATCAGCAGAGGCTCCTTTTGGATATAGGAGAGCTAATTTGGGTCTGTCCTAGAAGAGCCTTTTCCCCCAGTTTGCAGCACTGAAGGAACCTCAGGCAGGGTTCCTTGTGTGAATACTCAGGAAGGAGCCGAATGGGATTGTCAAGAGCTTTTTCTAAAATAAGTGCCTTTGCATCAGCAGCATCATTTTCGCTCATTCTGTGCCTTTGATATATTTGACGGGGTACATTGGCAGGTGGGAGGTGGGTCTCTGCAGGCTCCAGAGAGTGCTGGAGAAAGGGGCCTGAGATGGCAGTTCAGCTCAGGTGTCTAATTCAGGTGTTCTAAAAACCCCTCTGACAGAAACCTTTTTACTGTCAGCGGTTGCATAAGGAGTGGGAGTGAGGCGATGAGTCCTCCTCGGGGTATTAGTCATAACCCAGACACTGCCTTGAAACATCTCCACTTGGTACAGCTGTACTTTCAACTTTAAAAAGGCATCATTTGGCTGTGGTGGGACTTGGAAGTCTGGAGATCCTCACTGGCTTTTCTGAGTTTTTCTTCTGTTAAACATTTCGCAGTTCCATGTTACGAATTTCTCCTAATTTCTCACTGTTGGAAAACCTGGTCAGTGGGGATTTGTTTTTATCTCTCCCAAAATGACAAATGCAGACTTAATTGAAAGGGAAATGATTTTCCAGATTTGTAGATTTCTAAGGCTGAGAGCCTGCATGAGTAACTTTAATTAAATTCATTTTCCTGCAGAGCTGCTCCTTGTTTCAGTTCCTCAAATCCCTACACATGTTGCTCCTCCCAGCTTTTCAATTTGCTCGTGAGACATTATTTAAATGCTTGTCAGCTGCCTGAGAGAACTTGGAGGAACAGGGATAATTTAAAACATTTCAGAAGAGAGGGGGAAAAATATTGTGGCCTTTCCTGCTTTTGTTCTACTTGATATGGACGAGTGTAAGTCGACACCCAAGTGTTGGGTGATAAATCTAAACCAAGAGCAATCCTGATATTTTTCTTCAATTATTTTCTGTTTGGCCTTTCTTCGTGTAACCAGGAGACCACGTGGTAGTGAATAGTGGTAGACCACTTGGAATGCTGTTAATTGGGCAATTAGGAGCCTTCAGAGGATTAATCAGATATATAAGATTAATGGGCAGTGGCATGGCCAAAACCCACGGAAAGGAAATGTTGGGCTACTGAGGAAGTTCAGCTGGAGCCAGAGAGGTGAGTGCAGGGTTGTGTTTTTTACAGAGCGCTTTCATAAAGTGGAGTAAAAGATGGGCCAGAGATTGTGTGGATTGATGGTGTCCTAAGGAGAGGAGATGTGGCAGGAGTTGTCTCCCTGTGATGTGCAGTAGGAAATGCTCAGGCAGAGAGAAGGAATTGTCGTATCAAAGGAGCAGGATGATGCCTACGGAGATTAAAGAAGGGCTCGTGGTCTCTGAGCTATTGGAGATTAAGAGGCAGATGCATGGAACCTGTGTGAAGAGAAAAGCAGTTTTGTTCTGGCACAAAAGGCGTGCCTGGGACTTTCACTTCAGTCGGCAGCGGCTGCTTTTTGATCCGGGGGAAAATGCAAGAGGGAGGGAAATTAAAGTTCTTAATGTGTGTTCTTGTTTCCTTGTTGAGTTGTTCTTAGGAAGCTTGTAATTATAAAATGGTAAATTTGTGTTCAAGAGAAGAGTTGGAGATCAGAGCCAAAGTCAGGAAAGGGAAATCATTTCCTGACGCTGAGCCATGGCCAAGGTCAGCAGGTTTGGCGGTGTTACATCCGTGGCAATGGCCGGGGTGGGTGCTGATGCTCCTGTGTTTAAATGGGGAGGGGGTTTTGAGCTTCAGGTTTTTCCTGCTGAGCCCTCACTTTGAAACTTGAGGCTTGGTCCAGGTGTGGTGGGAATGTGCTGTGTGGGAGTGAGTGCACACACGGTTTGTCCCATATGCCAATGGAAAGATTCCCAAAGGAAAGGGTCGTCCACGGAGTTCAAAAACCAGCTGTGAGTTCATGTGTGCAAGCGTTACGGTGAGAATTACTTCCCTTTTTTTTTAATTTTACTTTGAAAGGAGGGAAAGAATTTTATGTTTTTATGGTTCAATACCTCTAAAATTTCTCCTCCATCTGGTATGGAAATTTGAGGAGAGATTAACAATCAAATATTGTGTGGAGAAAACTTAGAAACTAAAGTTAGCAGAGTTGCAGATTAAGTCACAGGACAGTTATCAGGTATGTGATGCACAGACTATTTATCTAAGGCAGGACAAAGACACCACGCTGTGCAGATAAGCTCTGAATTATCATAAACTCCATTTCACATGAGAAACTGGTCTTTTAATTCAAAAGGAAATATTCATAAGCCATCTTAGTTTCTAATTTGAATATAATGTGATGAAACCTGTTAATAAAAGAGACCGGTGGGATTTCTCCTTTTTGCTGTCACAACAGGTGGCTGTGGAACACAGACTTAACAAGGTAGCCCTTCAGAAATGAGAACCTCATGAATTTTAAGAGAAAATTCAAATGCACATCAAGGATAGAGAAGCAGGATCTTACCTTGCATGGAGAGAAAGAAAGGAGTTCATTCCAAAGTCCAAGGAAGTTTGTGAGGAAAGTTGTGGTGATTTTGATCCATGTGTTAGTCTGGTATTGAGGAAAGCTGCAAAATCTGTGTTTTTGAGTTACGGGTGGTTGCATTTCGGTCAGGGCTGCATGTTTATGCAAGAACATGACCTGAACTCTGTGGTTTGCAGTTGGTAGGAAAATTCCGTGCTTATTGGTGGGATGGCAGGAAGTTCAATCCTAAGGAATGTCACGAAGCTGTGTTTTCACTCCAAGAATTTACCCTTTGTTTTCACCTGAGCTTTATGGTAGGCCAAGTGAAAGAGTGAACAACTCACTGCACCACGAGCATAAACTTTGCTTGGATGCCAAATACATATTTCAATTCAGTTGTGCATCAGTATTTAAAATAAAAACCTTGCTGGAGTCAGGACGTTGTGATTGCATTTTATTTTAATGATGTTCTTGCGAAACTCGGGGCCGGTGACAGCAGCTCTGGGCCTTGATCAGAAATTCCTGGTGCATCTCGCTTTGTTTAATGAGGTGATTCATCCACCAGGTAATGCCCCTGCTGTCCTTGCGGAGCTGCCCATTAAACACATGGCACAGCCATTCCTTCCCCTGCTTTTGGACATAACGATCCTTTCAGCTGAGCTGCGTCAGATGGGCCAGGTTTACGGAATGTCTTTTTAAGTGAGGTGTCCAGGTTGGAGCAATCCGGGGGAAGGAACACTTTTCAAAACAATTTTTTTTAGCCAATCTGTGCTTTTGACAGCTGGGGAAGAAATATTGGATTTTGAAGAGGCTTAATGGCTTTGGAGGTGGTTTGGGAATGGTCAATGTGTTGGGTGTGAGCACTGAGGAGGGGAGAGCAGCAGAGTTACGGAGCTAAATAGAATTTGGGTAAATAAATGGTAGGAGGGAGCATCTGCCTTCGTCTCTGTTGGGTTCTTGGCTGAGTCCCAGCCCTGCAGAGCTTGTTCCTGTCTGGACTTTACCCAACACCCACCACAGTCAGATGGGAAGTTCTCCAGGCTTCTTCAGGTCATGTCCAAGGGGGTCTTCTATGGCTTAGCTGCCACTTCTGACCAGCCAGCTCCAAGTTGAGCGTTCCGCAAAAACCCCAACAGCACATTCCAGCTTTGAGAGTTGCCAGTTATTTTAAAATTACCTAAACAATCACAGCGTGGAAGAATTTTCCGGTTCCTTTTCTTAATTTCAGTGCCGTGTCCACGATTTTCCCCCCGTTGTTCAGTGGAATGGCTTTGCCGATGTGTTGCCATGCCTCGGTACTAAGCTACTTAATGCATCTTGAAACAGGCTAATTTTTTTGGCATTCCAGAGGACATGGAATTATATACATTATTCAGGATGTCCCCTGCTATTCCCTAAAGAACATAAAAATAGAAATTAATAAAAAGTGGTTTAAGTGGATCTGGGGTTCTGAAGGGAATTAAGGCTGTGTGTACACACAGGTTTGTCTGTTCCTCATGGTGACTTTGCTCTCTCTGACGTCAACAAGTGAGGTGACCTTCCCCTGGCAGAATAAAGACGGAGTGGGGTAGGAAGTGTGTATAATTTATAAGCTTTTCTCTATAGATAAGAATGAATATCCTATATAAATCACGGCGCAGCAGCAGTCAGGAGGAATTTTCAGTGCTGCAAGGTGATGCAAGCCCCAGACTGTCAGGGCTGGACCTTCTCAGAAGGTGTGTGTTGGATGAAAAATAAACCTGTCACAACGTGAAGATATGGCAACGTATTTTATCGGGTCTTGGGCCAGAGGAAAGTTTGTGTGTGGGGAAGTGAGGCAGCTCCACAGGAAGCACAGAAATCCATAACTTTCCTTTCCTCTTGGATTGTTTCTAAAGCCTCTTTGTATCTCTTACCGTGCAATTTGACATTTAAATGCTGCTCATGTCACAAAATCCGTAATATTTTCTGTTTAATGCTCACAGCTGGCATCCAGCCCCACAGATTTGCAGCTCAGCCTGGGTATATCCTGTTCCTAGAGAAGCTGTGGGCAGCGCTGTACGTAGGGAATGGGGAATGACACACAATTTCGGGAAAACCCATCTGAATCACAGAATAGAATCATGGAATATGTCAGGTTGGAAAAGGCCTTTAAGATCATCAAGTCCAACCATCAACCAGCACCACCATGTTCATCACTAACCCATGTCCTCCAGTGCCACATCCACACGTCTTTCTAACACTTCCAGGGATGGTGATTCCACCACTTCTCTGGGCAGCCTGATCCTGGCCTTGGCAACCCTTTCTGTGAAGAAATTTCTCCAGATGCCCCATCTAAACCTCCCCTGGGGCAACTTGGGGCCATTTCCTTTCATCCTGTGTTACTTAGGAGAAGAAACTGGCACTTACCTCACTACAGCCTCCTTCCAGGGAGCTGTAAAATGCGGGAAGGTCTCCCTGTGGCCTCCTTTTCTCCAGGCTAAACGCCCCAGAACCCCCAAGCTGTGTGAATGGTGTTGGCTGCTGCCAAGGAGAGCAGGCAGTTGTGTGAACTGGGCAGCAAAAGCAGCAGGGGAAAAGATGGAGCAATGTGGTTGGGGTGTCTGGATAAATCTGCTGAAGCCTCACCCGTGTTGTTCAGAGACAGGGAAAGGCAAATTTAAGACAGGCTTAAACACAAGCGTTGGGAAACTGCTGCTGGGCTGTCTCCTGCAGATCCAGAGGTGCAAACTATTTTATTGCTATTAGCAGGGAGCCCCTGGGCTGTAATTACACAGCCAGGGAGTCCAGAATGTTTTTCCAAGATGCCCCAGCACTCGCTGGTTTGCTGGAACCCACTGGTGTTCCTTGCGTCCTTATTCTGACAGAAAACGCCCGGGGCTGTCTCTTGCTCCGTGGAAGGCAGCTGAAGGAGTTAATTGAATTCAATCCTGAGCCTGGGAAGGCAGACTGAAATCTGGAGCCTGAAGTGTGTTTGAGGTTGCAGAGAGACACTAAGAAACTCTTGGAGTGCAGATTCACTGCTTGGAGACCAACAGGGTGCAGGAAAGGTAAAAGTGGGGTGGTGATGAGGCCACCACAACGTAACCAAAACTCTTGAGAATTGATCCAGGGTTTTGCAAATCTTCTCTCTGCTGATAACTTAAAAAAACCCCTCTTGCTCCCAGTGGTGTGTTATGAACTGTGCTGCAGCAAAAATCTTACGAGCCACAAACAATTCCCATATTCAGATTTTGCCATTTGATGGTTTTGTTTGCAGAAATGTTTTATATTAACAAATGTTGTGTGAGGAGGTCTTTGTGGAGGAAGGAACTCAACGACTCAAATGGAGTGTGAAAATCTGTTGCTCCCAATGAATTGTCTAATTCTGAGCCAATTAACTAACTGGGCAAAACAGGGTTGGACTTTGGGGTTGTTTTTTTAAGCACTGAATGTTTTGGTTTGGGGTTTTTTTCTGGTGTGTGTGTTCTGCCACACATGTTTTTAAACAGTTTCTATAAGAGGTAGAAGAAAAAAAAAGCCTGGCAACTCAGTTGGTACAGTACTTATAAATTGTGACCACTGAAAACAGTGAAATAAATTAATAGAGCAGCAAATTAGGTCCTGGACAAATGATGTTTGGCAAAGCAAATATTGAGGGATCCTGTACTAGAAGAAAAGAAATTGTGTTGATGGTAGTTCTTATTTTCAGTAGCTGAATACATGCCTTTATATTTTCCCAAATAATATTTTTGACATGCTTTTTATATACTCTTATTTCTCTTGCTTATCACCAGCGGGGCAAGAATTTAGGGGCAAAACTGAGGAGAGAAAAAATCGAGGCCTGTCACTAAATTCCTCTTAAATTGCTAGAGAGAAACCTATTGATCATGTGAGTGGGGATTTCATCTGTAGGCTCATGTTTATGCCATGTTGGTAACATGGTTGAGTGTTTCCTCTTCTCACCTAAACATCAATTTTAGTTCAACCAAAAGATAAGAAATTAATTAAAATTTGGCTTCCTGGCTGGGGAGAAGAAAATCTGTGCAGAAGTCTTTATCACAAGAGCTAAAAGGCTTGAGGAATTTGCTCATCTGTGTGCAAGTTGTTTGATATTTCTTATGGTTCCTTCCCAAATCTGACACTTAAATATGGTGTGTTGGTTTTATGGCAGCTCTGACCTGAGCTCGGATTTTATTGCCACCTGGGAAACAAAATCCTTCTTTCCAAGGGTTCAGTTCTGTGCTGGATGTTAGAAAAAAGCACAATAGATGTCAACTCTGCCTTCAAAGTTGGAGGTTCAGTTTGGGTAGGCACTAACTAGATAATTGCTACCTGCTGTGGAATAGAATGTGTTGTTATTTAATGTATGCAGATTCTGAGGGAAAAAAAAAAAAAAGTGAAGAATAACCTCATTTTCAGGCACAAAATGCACTTTAGTTTGAGACTGAGATTTAAAAAATGTACATTACTCCTCCCCTGTGTATCAGTGTTGAGAAGCTCTGGTTTCCTATTCCTGTGGAGGAAACAGGAGCTTGGCTTGTGGTTACAGAAAATGTTGGTGTTTCTTGTTTTGGCAGGTTTTTCCCCCCTTGTGGTTATGTTTTTAATCGGTTGAGCAACAAGTTTGTCTTTCTGCTGAAGTTTTGCCCTCTAACTTCATCAGGGCTTCAGGAAGACTCCTCATCCTCACATTCCCTGCTTCCCTGCCCTTCCTTTCTCCCTGTCTCCCAGTGGATGTCGCACATTTTCTCTCTCCCTCTGCACAAATTTGGCAGCAGAAAGGAGAAGGACCACGGGGATCTTTGTGATTGTCCTCATTCTTATCACTTTATCACTCTCTGGAAAGTGTCTTTTCCTCGTGCTGTCTGTACTTGGAGCCTTAGCAAGCTGCATTTCTGAGGCAGGATGGGCTGGGGTGTGTTTTATTTCCACAGTGGTGTGTTTGAGATGTTGGATAAGGAGCAAGGTGCCTCCTCTTTCTCCCTGTCCTCTCCACAGGTGCTCGAGATGTTGTCTTAAAGAAAAATGATGGTACCTTTTGATCCTGGTATCATCTTGGGCCTCTCTGAGTTGGAAAGTTTTATATCCTTTTACCCTTGTTCCTCCATCTCTGCCGGCTTTTCCTAAGTACAGAAAATCTGACAGAAGTTTTCTTTATCTCGTGCTGGTTTCGGTGTGTAGATGAACTACTGCAGATGTTGGAGATCATGATATGCTGCAGAGGTTATTATTTTTCCTAGACACTGGGAATGGGGAATACAAAGGATAAAGGCACATTCAGTTTACCAGAACCAGAGGACGTTTTAATCTTCGTGCTGGGAAGTATCTCCCTTGGCAAAGAGTTGGTGGCACAACCTGTGGAATCATTTTAAAATACCATTTTCTTACTTTGTGATGTTGTAGCAGTGTTTCCTGTGTAATTTGGCAGCTGAAATGTGGGAAAAGAGCAATGTCACTCCTGCTTATTGTTGCCTTCTGCGAGGCAGAAATCTTCCTCACGTGTGGGTCGGTGCTGGCAAAATTACAGTCAAAATCCTCCCAGATCCAAAAGAAAGGAGGTGTGGAGATGCAGGGCTGGAAAGCAGCGGTTTCAGGGAAGGTTTGTGCCAGGGGAGGAGCTGGGCTCTGCATCTGGCTCATCCTTAACTGAATTGGTGCTGGTACAAGTTTTTTAACACAGCCTCAATTTCCAGCTGTCGCTGTCAAGCTGTGGTTTGGCTCATTCCTCCTCCCGCTGACAATGTGATGGGGAAACTGAGAAACCATTTCCAAGGATTCTAGAGTTTCCCTAATCTGTGGCTGAGGGGGAAAAGTTGGCTCCTGCAGTGAGGAAACCTTATTTACATCTAGAAACTGCCCTGTGTGCAGGGGTGGAGGAGCTGAGAGCTGTTCCAGCTGTGTCTCTGTCCTGTTGGGTTTGTGGCAATATCCTGGCACCAAAATTCCAGCATCATTGTTTAAGGATGGGAACGATGGAGCTGCCTGGGGAAGTTGGGATGTACACAGGAACATTCCCAAAGATGTTCTGCTATCCCCAAACCAGGATTGCCTCTGGTCCAGGACGGTGCCATCACCCCCAAAACTCTGCACTGGATGTCAGCTCCTTGTGCTCCCCCCTGTTCTGGCCTTCCCAGATGAAACAGGAGTATTGCCTGGGAACAGCTGAAAATTGCAAGCTGCTGTTTGGGTTGATTAATTTATGAAGCCTGTAAGTCATTTTCTGTAATAATTACCCAGGTTGAAAATGATTAAAATTCATCCTCAGCTGCTTCTTATAGTGGAGCTTGTGCTGCTTTATGTGGTAGGTGGAATAATTTCTTGTAAGAGCCCATTTAAAAGCTTTCTTGAGGAGATTAGCAACTGTCATCTTTATTTCTACTATTCCCCTTTTCTAATATTTGTGTTTCTACTCCCACTTCTATGTATTTGGACTATGATACCTTGTTGGGAGTGAAATGGGAGATAAAGACTGAGGACAACTGGTTTGTTCCAGGGACTCCAGACTGCCTTGAATTAATTCCAGTAGCTGTAACTCATTAGTACAGCTGTAATTTGGGTGTGCTGCACATCATTTCGTGTGGTTGGGGCTTTAATCCTGGATTTTTTTTAATAAAGGGCCACTAGCAAAATCAGAATTGTTTGCAAGAAGCAAGAATTGTATGGATGATATCAGTCAGCAGCCTGAAAATAATCACAAAAGAGGTTTTTTTTAATTACAAATTGTGCTATTTTTTTTATTTGTGGGATGATGTAGAGGCTTTTTATGGGGACTTGTGGACTGATCCTTCTGTGGCAGTTCTCGTGTTCTGAAGTCAAACTTGAGTAAAGCAGATCAGCACCTGGCTTGGGAAAAAGGAAAATATCCCAAACTTTCTAATGAATTTGTTTCCAGCTTCACGGAAAAAACAAGAGGAGGGTGAGGGTGGGACTTGCATTTTGTTCTTAGTTTCTTGAAATGCAGGTAGGTCTGTTGGAATGGATGTTTTGTACTTACTGTGTTGTAACATCTGTACTGAACTTCCCTTTCCTGCCCCAATCTTTGGGAATAAACCGGCCTCCTGACCGAGGAAAGCTGCTGGAACCTGGGGGAAGCAGCCTGACACAATCCCAGCGGGGCGGCTCAGCTGATGTCTGGGACAGCTTTTGCAGAGTCAGGAGCTGGGGCTGTACTTTCCACTGGGCTCCTGATTACAGCTCTCACTCTCAAGGAACCAGAGATCAGCCTCCGCTTGCTGCTGTCGTGTTTTCTGTGCAGCACAGGTGTTCCCTTTTCATTTCCTGCTGGGTGGGCGAGAGCCAAATTCAAAATCCAGTCAGATCCTCCCAGTTCAAAATCCAGTCAGATCCTCCCAGTGAGGTGTCTGGGGATGTGGGAACTTCCACGCTGACCTATTAAAATAATTTATCAGTCTGTTTTCTGGGAAAGGCAGCTTCCAACTTCACTTGGAGCAAATTTACCCACTCAGCAGAGCACACAACATCTATTATTACCAGAGAAGCTTCACTCTCCCGAGCTTTAATTAGAAAGCCCCTGTTGTAGGATGTCAGGAGAATGCCAAAATAGCCGTAATGAGAGCTGCTGCAATTCATCACCCCTCTCACTTCTCTGAGCAGGCGTGGAGCACGAAATTATAGGTGGCTGAGCAGTGAGAAATGGCAAGATGATTCACAAGTGCTGTGCCCATGCCTGGAGATTAATTGAGTGAGAGATCCTCTCTGTGCAGCTCGAGTTAATGAATACAACCAATCATTCCAGGGGAGCTTGGAGCACACACACACATCCTGGTTGCCTTCCATGCAGGGAGAGCATCTCAGGCAGCTTTTGGGGTGCCACAGGTTGGTACCTGCTGCTGCCTGGGCTCTGTGTGCTCCGGGGTGAGGCAGATCACACAGACGTAAGGAATTTGGGTTTTTTATAATTGAAAAGAGAATTACTTGAGTAACTCAGTATCAGATGGCATCTGATTGTTGTTCTGTCAAGTGATTTCCTGCTGAAATGGGTAACTCTGGGAGAAGAATGATTTTTCTTGCCCCACTGATCAAATTCAAACTCTGAAATGCGTGTTAAACCTTCTTTTACAATGGCAGGGAAGTACATTTGACATATTGAGGCTTCTTGAGAGACTTGTGCCGTTCCCCATTTTTATTGTGGCCAGAAGTTTGATTAGAACAGCTGTTCTTTAGCCTGGTTGTTAATCCTTTTTTTATTATTATTTTATTCTTAATAAGGAAGAAAGGAGTGCAGCAGAAGTGTTAGGGATGCTTCAGCAGCACAGCACACAGGCTCGATTGGCTTCAGGCGTGGATGAATGGGCAGGGAGGATTCTGTTTTATTTGTATTTCTAGGGGTATTTTCAGCTATTAAAAAAAATTAGGCTCTATCCAGCGTTTTAAATCTGTCCTCCAAACTTCAAGGTGAGGAATATTGTCTCTGCGCATTTATTTTTAATTGAAAAAATGTTTTCAGTCTCCACGGGTTCATAGAATTATTAAGGTTGGAAAAGATCTGAGGTCGTCAAGTCCAACCATCGGCCCAGCACCACCACGGTCACCATTAAGCAGTGTCCTCAAGTGCCACATCCCCTCATTTTTGGAACACTTCCAGGGGTGGTGATTCCACCACTTCCCTGGGCAGCCCGTGGGGCCTGAGGCTTCCTGGTTAGAAACCATTCCTTGTTTGAATGTGCCTTCTGTGGCCTTTGGAATCATGGGCAAAAACCATTTTCTGTGCTGTGATCTGTTGGATCTTCTTGTTCCTTCTGCTCCGCTCATTTTGTCCTTTTGGCTTCTTGGTGCTGTTGAATAATGTCCTAAATAGATTTGGGGCAGTGGTTTATTCATTTTCAATACACCAGGGTGCCCCAGACTCCTGTAATTACTTCACAAAAAAATAAAGGAACACAAAATTTGGAGGATATAGCCCAGGTTTCATTGACCAGTTGGCTCATGAAGAGCTGTGGGGCTGCTGCTGGTGAGATGAGCTGTTGGTAGAGCTGCAGCTCCTGGGGGCATCTTTCATCAGGACCACCCTGAGTTACTCAACTTTGCACCTTGGAATAGCTTGGTTTTTTAGGGGGGATGGAAATTGTGATTTTTGGACTGTTCTGTTATTACAGCATCCATCACTATCTGTGATAAGCATTAAAAACGTGTTTGATTTTAAAACAAAACCCCCCAAATCCGTGAGTGGTGTTTATTGGCCTGCAGTCCTTCTGTGCTGCTGCACAGGTGTGCACTGCCTTAACCTTTTCTGGATTCCATTTGGTGACAAACTGGGGTCTTTTTAGGACTCTTCTTTTTTCAGAGCTGGGCTTTCCTTTCCCTGTTTCCATGAAAAGCTGTCACTTCCCTCAGAGCAGCGTGGTAGGCTTCCCTTAGCACTCCTGCTAAAGGAGCTTGCTTCAAAGCCTCTTGCAAAAAAAAAAAAAAAACCAGTTTCACAATGCTGAGAGCAGGAGGAGAGTGCAAGAATCTACAAAAAAACCCCAGATCCCTTTTCAATACCTTGGTTCCGTGGCACAGCTGAAGTTTACACTAATTAGAAATCATCTGGAGGCTCTGCAGCAGATTGAGTCTTCGGCTGGAAGTGCTTCCTGACAGGTGGTTCAGCACAGAGCAACATCACAATTACCTAACCCCCTGTTTGATGTGTGTAAACCCTCATTACTACTCACATTATTTAATGAACTATGTGCTTTCCCTGGCCTCCCTGCAGCACACGGTGCTCCCTTCCAAATCTGCAGCCTGTGCTCCGGGTTTAACCCTTCTCTTCCAAGGCGAGGGAACGTCACCGTTAACGTAGAGGTGGAAACTGGGATTTAAACGTTGCAAATTCTTACAGTAGGAAGATCAGAGAATCCCTGACGTGTTTGGGTTGGGAGGGAGCTTAAAGCTCATCTCATTCCACCCCGCACCTTCCACTATCCCAGGCTGCTCCAAGCCCCGTCCAACCTGGCCTTGGACACTGCCAGGGATGGGGAAGATGTGTGATGCTTTGAAATTTAACTTGTGTAATCAGGGGCTTCATTTTACCCTCTAGATTGGAGGGATTTTGTTTAGCTCAGTTCTATCTCATTGCAAACTCTTTTGTTTTGGCCTGGAAGAATTAACTCTTCCACGGGCGAGGCAAAACTCGAGATGGTCACTCTGAGATTTTTCCTAATATTTTTGAGGAGTCCAACACAGATTCCGTGGTTGCTGTAACCATTCCCAATCAGAAAGAGAAAGATAAGGGTTCTGCTGGCCATGAAGGATTTCCTGAGCTTATCAGAATGTGCTGTATCCCTGCAGGTTTTGTATCCAGTGCCCTCAGGGTTATGGACTCTCTGTACTCAGAGTCCCCGTCAGAGCCTGGCTGCTCCAGCCCCACGGGAGGTGTTTCATAAACTGAATTTATGTGGAGTAACACAGCTGCAGAATGGTCTGTGACCCACAGAAATATTCCTCATGTTGTTCAGCCTCTGATGCGATTACACTCTTCAGCAAACACATATATTGAAATTCTCCTTCCAGGTGAACTTGGCTGTTTGCTGTTTATTATGAGAGAGCCTCTCAGTGAAGCAAATGAAGTCAGAATTTGAATCCACAGGCAAGGGGAAAGGTCTATTCTGAGCTGTTTACTTCCCTCACGGATTTTATATTAATCACTCATTACTTCTGTTTGGTTCCTTTTACAAATAACTTGAACTTTATATCTTCCAGAAAAAAAAAATTGGAATAACTTCCACAATTCCAGAATTATGACTCATGACTACAAATGATGAACCAGATAAAACAGAAAGGTGTTCTTTAGAGGCAGTTATTAGCGTTGGGTGGGTTAATGAAGTGTTCATGTCTCGTTTTATTTGGGTGCTGTTACATAAGCTCAGGAGGTAAAAGGTTTTTTATGGGACGTGTTTGCTGCATCAGCTCCTTGGGAAAAAGGAGGTTTGAAGAGGTAAGGTAAAAAGGATACTCCCCCAAAAAATATTAATTAAGTTTACAGTTTTATTCTCTGTTACAGATGAAATTAGCAGGTGTCCAGGGCACACTTAGAACCACAGAGTAGTTTGGGTTGGAAGGGAACTTAAAGCCCATCCAGGGCCACCCCATCCCATGGGCAGGGACACCTCCCACTGTCCCAGGTTGCTCCAAGCTGTGTCCAGCCTGGCCTTGGACACTTCCAGGGATCCAGGGGCAGCCACAGCTTCTTTGGGAAACTGTGCCAGAAGAATTTCTTCCCAAAATCTAATCTAAGCCTTCCTTCCTTCTGCTTAAGGCTCAGGACTTAGTCTGGTGTGGTTTATCTTGGAAATGTTTATCATGAGGGAAGAATGAAGTGGAAATGAGCAGGAGAGGCTGAGCGTGAATTCCAGGGGAAGAAAAGAGGTCTGTGAAAAGAAGAGGCAGCCAAGGGTAGGGAGTCACAGCAACACCCAGGCACAACTCTGCTTCTCCCATCCCTGATGCGGACCCACCAGGAAGAAGGAGGGAGAATATTGGTTATCTTGGGGGACTTTTATCAAATCCAGGTGATTTTAGTCAGGGAAGGAGTGTGACAGAGCAGCAGAAAGGGACATGATGGGCTCACTCTGCCCAGGGAATGTCTGTATTCCAGGCGTGTCCCTCATTCCCCTCACCCAGCCGGATCCCAGGTGTGCATTTTCCTCCTGAATTCCAGTGATTTTGGCAAAGTTTCCCCTGCATGTCTTAGTGCCAGACTGGAACCACTCAGGCTGTGAGATGTGAACAGGCTCTGGGTGTCTCTGAGCTGTCAGAGGGACACGTGTATTTGGAGGCCCCAAATCTGTGCATCTGCTCAGCAATATTGTCTGAGCCACCCCTGTGAGTGAGGGAAATTACTCATCCTGCACACAGGGCCATTTATAGACCTCTGCCAGATTGGAACCTGACAGTGTGGTGGGATGAGCAGCTCCTCAGATGCTGGCTGGAATGCTGATTGTTAAAAAAAAAAGCCTTTGGCAGCTTAAATTATTTGCCAAATCTAAGTCAGTTGCATGCCTAAAGTGAAAAAAGTGGTTTATAGCATTAAATTAATGGGGCTGCATTTTAAATGTAGAGTCCACCCAATCAGAGATGCCAATATCCATATTTCCCAGGAAACTGCAGGAGTTTTAGGGCAACAAATGTTCATAGGTGTGTGGATCCAGAGCCGAAATTCTCAATTGCCTCTCCCGTGCCTGTTGCAGTGGAGGCTCAATGAATTCAGGGAAAGCTGATCTCTTCCAGGTTTTTTTTTTTGTTCTGATGAGCTGTATTGTGGAGGAAATTGCTCTTTGATTTTTGCCCTCTTCAGCAGCTGCTCTTCTCTCTGAAGAAGTGCCCGCTGAAGTGCCAGCACCAGCTCAAGATCAGGTTCAAGTGCAGCACTGCTGTTAATCAGGCTCAGTTAATTTGCGTCTCACGTGGACCATAATCCACTGCCTATGAAGTCTTTGCAGAAATTCTCTTTGACCTGGGCAGGCTCCAAAACAACTCAAGCCTGGGTTTCATGACTAAAACAACTTAAAAAATCCCCAATAGACACGAGAACTCCGTGGAATTGCACAGCTGGCAAATCTGCTTGCATTTGCTTCCACCAAACAAATGGGTGATTTTCAAGAATAGTGAGGTTTAAGTGCTGGCAGTGTTTTCTGTCGCTTTGAAATTCACACTGTCAGCTGCTCACACTGGGGTTTATTTTAGAAATCATGAAAAGGTGAGGCCTCCTTCTGCCAGCGGGAATAGGATATAACTTGTCTGATCAGGGGAAAAAATGACGCTGGCAAAACGAGAGGTGATTTTATCCCGTGCAAATGGATCAGCAGAAGGTGGGGATTTTTTTTTTCCATGCCTTGTTCATTATTCCTGCTGATGTGAGCTTTGTGTTGGGAGGCAGGGGAGCAGCTGAGGGGCTGGGAATGCAGCGCACAGGGGGAATTTCCGGAGCACAGGACGCACAGGAGCTGAGCTCTGGCAGGAGGATCAGCAGAGGGTCAGTGATCACACCCTACCCTCTGTGGGGCTGAGAATTCCAAGGACTGGTTCCAGTTGGATGTGGAGAACGTAGGAAAGAAATGCCAGAACAAAATGTTAACTGTGCTCTGCACCTTCCACAGAGCTCGTGGGACTGAGATGAACTGAGCTGAGATGAACTGTCCGAGCCATAACGAAATAAAAATGTCCCAGCCTGTGATGTGCCAGGAGGGTAAAAGTAATCATAAAAAGAAAATAGAATTGAAAAGAAAATACTGGGAAGTACCTGAAGGGAGCCAACAAGAAACATGAAGAAGAGTCTATTTATAAGGGCAAGGAGAGAAATGCTTTGTTACAAAATGTAAAGAAGATATCTGTGGAAAGCAGTGTATTTATTCCATGTGCTTCAGTGTTTCTGCAATACAGTTTCGGGCTTTGTACCTTCTTGGAAGTTGTGGTTTGGTGCAAACATGGTTTTATATCATGTTTTATGATTCTAAATTCCAAAATCATGCAGGTTGGGGACAATTTAGATAAATTTTGATTTTGCTGCCCTGCCAGTATAGAATGCCTGTTCAGAAGAAGTTCTTAATACAGAAAAATTCCCAGTTCTTGCAGAAATAACTTTGGTAGAGTTTTCATGCAGATGCCCAGAGCATGAAGGCAGTGACTGCAAGAAAAACATGTTTTATTCAGTTTGTCTTCGTCTGCCATCTGAGACAGAGGAGGGCAGTCCAGGTTGGTATTGGGAGCTTTAGTTAAGAGATTGCCCTTATCAGAAGCTCACACCTTTAGCTCAGCAGTGAGCACAATCTGAATGTAAAGGTGCTGCTGCTGCAGTGTCCCGACAGCAGGGCTGACACTGGCCAGGCTCTGGGATCAGGGAAACATGTGACAAGCAAAGCTTTGGGGTGGAAAAAAGCTTCTTGCTCCAGGCAGAGGGGAAAATAAATCAGGGTATCAGACACTCTCAGGGAGATTGTTGGACTCTTACAAGGCAGTCTTTGATGACTGTCAAAGAGGTTTGGTAGTGAATGCTCCTGCATTGAGTAAATTGTGACCCAGGTATCCCAAGGTTTCTGGGAAAGTAACTGACCAGTGGAGTGCAGAAAAGAGGGAAGGAGCCAACCCCTGCAGGAAGAGCAGTTTGCAGTGTGGGTCAGTGATTCAGTGAGCCCTGAATGTAGTGAGAGCTGGGGAGCAGCTCTGTGCGCAGCTCTGGAAAAATCTCCTTGGAGTTCTCCATTGCTCTGTGGAGTAAAGATGTAGTAAATGCTCTGTACTGGGTGCTTGCTGTTTAATGCAGGGCATGGCTCTGTTTTATACAAACCAGTGAAATCCTCTGGGAGGTGGTGCCTTGGCAGAAGCAGAGTAAGAGAATACGAAGTAGAACTGTAGATAGGAACTGGTTTTTGTTTTGGTTGGTTGGGTTTTTATAGTGGTTTGGTTTTTGTTTTAGTTGGGTTGTTGATTTTTTTTGTTCTGTTTTTTTGGGGTTTTTTTGGGGGGTTTTTTTTGGTTTTTTTTTCATTTTTGTCTTTTCTATCTTTGAGATTTACTTCAAACCAGCTTTCACAGAATCCCACACTGGTTTGGGTTGGAAGGACCTTGAATCCCGTCCCACCGCTGCCATGGGCAGGGACACCTTCCACTGTCCCAGGTTGCTCCAAGCCTCGTCCAACCTGGCCTTGGACACTTCCAGGGATGAGAGAGCCCCTCTTTGCTCATCTGGCCCACATGAAGGTGTTGTTTGATTCCCCAGGCCCTGGAAAGGGATTCATTCTCCTGAACCCGCCGTGCGCTTGCAGGAGCACCTTCAGCCTGCCACACAAAGCATTCGGGAATAATGGGAAACACATCCTCCAGCCTGGATATCCATGGCATTCACAGGGGCTGTATTTCATTCCCACCCTCCCCAGTGCTACATTTTTCTGGGTTTGTGGGTAAGTAACACAAGAATTGTGGATGTGGTAATTTTGAGTTACTGCCATGGTTAACACTCGGCAACAGCAGATCTGGGCTTTTCCCAGGGAAGAAATGAGATAACATTGTAGGATCCCAGATATCTGTGGAATTTTCAGGTTCAGCAGCTGTGCCAGGGCAAGCCAGGTGTCAGGGACAACTCACACTTTACTCTAGGAGTAAAGCTGCTGTAGTTACGCTGCATTAGCTGGGAACATTTCATGCCACCAGAACTGTAACTCAGTGGTGAAATTCCTGGGAATCCCCCAAGCAGATGGAGTGGAGGGATGGAATTCCTCATCAAAAATTCGTGGCAAAATAGCAGCTGGAGTTGGAGCCAATGTCCTAACAGACTTTGGGGATGGATTAGACACTTGTAATAGTTTTAAGAGATTAATTGCAAGAATTTCTGCATTTGGTGCTTCAGTTCTTCAGTCATTCTATTTCCTTTTCATGAAATTTTATATATTTGCATTTGATGAATATTTTCCTTTAACAATGTCAGAACTTGTATTTAGTTAACATTTCTACAGCTATTTTCATTTCAGCTTTGATAATGAGTTTGATAATGGCTTATCATTTGGAATTATTCCTTGGCGCTCCAGATGAGAAAATTAGTAAATCTTGCACTCCTGACACCTTGAAAAACTTAATGTTAATTAAGCTTAACTTCTCAACCCTAAATGCTACAATTTTCAGGCTCATTCCTGCAGTTACTTCCATTCATATGACCCAAGGATTCTCCCATAAACCCTAGATTTTATTTCCAGATTTTATTTTCACTAAACACTGATGGGTGAGCTCGTGCTCCTTGCCAAGGTTATGTGTTTAAATTGCTCAATATTTTAAATAAAACCAAGTTTTTATTCAATGTGCTTTGTGAACATCATGGGAAGATGTTGGAGATATTGTAGCACCACCTGCTAAACTTTTAATTTTGGGGTTTTTTCAGTTAACCTAAATGGCTACATTTGCTTCTCTCAGGAGAGCATGATCCAACTGCAAAGAGTGAATATCCCTCTGTTTATGGAAGTGATCTTTGACAGGAATTAATACTTATCAATGAAAGACAAATTTAGAGAGTTCAGTGTCTTTATCCCTCGTGCAGATCAGGGTGAGGAGAGTTTTGCTTGCTTGACTCGCTCTGAAATCGTCAGAGATCTGTAAATTCAGCTCTAATCTTCCTATGGGGAAATGTTACTGTTAATATCCAAAGCCTATTAAAAAGGGATTTCACATCTTTGGAATTTATTATCGAATCTCAAAGATGTGAAACCCATTTTTAAT
Source organism: Ifrita kowaldi (assembly GCA_013398055.1). Lineage (NCBI taxonomy): Eukaryota > Metazoa > Chordata > Aves > Passeriformes > Cinclosomatidae > Ifrita > Ifrita kowaldi. Next base: position 494,267 of record VZRS01012638.1, read on the forward strand.
AGGTTTTGAACTTTATAGGCTCTCTTTAAGGAAATAATATTTGGATGTGGTTTAAAGCTTGTGAAGTACATTTTCTTCCCCTCTTATGTCAGTTGTTTTAAAGCAGTGATTTACAGTTTTTTGAGTTTTTTTGTGTTCTCCCTCCCTCCCCCCTCCCTTTTTTTCCCCCCAGTGAACAGATTTTTATGTAACAAAAATTTCATAAGCACTTGGGATCATGGAAATCACCTAATTCATTGGAGAGATCTGTTATTTCCATAAAAATCCCTTTTTTTCCCCCCTCCCTGCCAGTCCCACGAGTATTCAATGGCATTGGCGTTTTCCTTACTGTGCCTTCATCATAAATTCTGTAATATCAGTAATGTACTTAGAGATACAGTAAATATACTTATTATAGCAACTGCAACTATGCTTCATCCAGCTTCAGTAATTAGCCATGCTAATTACAGTTGGGATGTGGGCTGGGAGCTGGTGTGCTACATTAAAACCAGAGAAATTAAAACAGAGCCGTTTGATGGAACTATTATGTTCTTTTGGGGACTGCAGATCTTAGTGAGGCATTAGCTAATTAAAAACACCAGGATAGGTCCTGAATAAACTATTAAAGCTGGAGGTTACTTTCACACTTGAGCGGTAGATGTCAAAATGAGGGGTTTTTACCCTTATTTGTGGCCCTTGTGGAATATGGATTTAAAAATACCAAGCACCAAAAAATCCTTGGTTTTATAATGGCACAAATCCGTGATGGTAAAAGGATTTTGAGAAGGCTTTTCCTGTGTGGTCGGTTTTCAGCTTTGGTTGCCTAAAGAGGCTCCAGGAGAGCTGGAGAGGGACTTGGGACAAGGAATGGAGGGACAGGACACAGAGAATGGCTTCCCACTGCCAGAAGGCAGGGATGGATGGGATATTGGGAAGGAATTGTTCCCTGGGAGGGTGCTGAGGGACTGGAATGGAATTCCCAGAGAAGCTGTGGCTGCCCCTGGATCCCTGGCAGTGTCCAAGGCCAGGCTGGACATTGGGGCTTGGAGCAGCCTGGGACAATGGAAGATGTCCCTGCCATGGCAGGGGTGGCACTGGGTGATTTTTAAGTTCCCTTCCAGCCCAAATCATTCTTCAATTCTCTGAAACACTTGGAGGCAATATCCCTGTGATCCCAGCCCCCAGCAAGGCCAAGGGCTGGATCCCGACCTGAGAAATGTCTCAGATATTTGTGAGCTTGTGCTGCTCTACAGAGCTCTCTCCTCAGCCCTCCTGAATCCTGAATCACTTATCCTCTATTACTGGCTAAATCCTTTCCTCAGCAACAGGAGCAAGCAAAGAAATCCAGGTCTTTGCAGAGGATATTGAAAGCCACAGTGACATTGACTCTTAGGAGAGGGTGGGGATGTGGAACCTGCAGTGTTTGACAACTCATTCCAGAAGACAATTCCTGTAAAAATATTCTTTACAATAAAACATATCAGTGAGAGACTGTGTCTCTCATATCCAGTTCAAAAAGTCAGATTTAGGAGACAAAGTGTGCATGCAACAGATTTTTTGATTTCTTTTCCCCCACTGCCGTAATGAAGGTGCTGAAAACGAAAAAAAAACCTACCCGAATGAGGTCTGTGCGTCCTGGAAATCGATTGCACTGGGAAGGGTTGTGGATTCCCCATGCCTGGAAGGGTCCAAGGCCAGGCTGGCCAGGGCTTGGAGCCACCTGGGATAGTGGAGAAGGTGTTCCTGCCCATGGCAGGGGGTGGAATGGGATCAGCTTTAATGTCCCTCCCAACCCAAACCATTCTGGGATTCTGTGGTTCCTGCCTGTGGCCTGATGGATGAGAGGCCTTTTTCCCTGTGGAATCTGTGGGCAGCAGTGAAATCCCAGCTTGAAAGTTTGAGTTTGTTTCTGTTGGAGCAAGACAAGGGATGGTCTGTTCAAGGTTTGGCAAACCTCAGGGCTCTGGGGCTCGGACAGGTTTTAGGCCTCTTTCGAATGAACATCACTCTCCTGCTGATTTATCCGCACAAGTTCCATGACTTTGTTGTCCACGTTGGGGAAAAATCTGCTCCTAAAATCTGGACAGTAGAACACTCCTGCCCGTTTCCAATGCTAATGCTTCGGTTCTTGCTTTAGGTTTTGCTGGGGAATGCATTTCCCAGGGAGCACAGTGAGGCTGAGCGAGCAGGAGCGGCAGGGTGAAAGCTGCGCAGCTGGGGCAGTTACGTGAAATAACCAAACTGCCTTTCATGTCTCGAAGATTCTTCCACCTCTCTTCAGAAGGACAAGGATGTCTTCGGGGAAAGTAGCAGGCACTTTGCTCTTTGAAGGGGAAGGTAACTATTTGAAGGATTAAGGTGAAGTGCTGTGCAGGAAAGGAGATGGGAGCAGAAGTGGCTGGGGATACCTCACAGAAGACTTCTCGAAAACTTCCTCTTGCATCATTCCCGGGAACATTCTCCTTAGGAAATACACGCTGCAGATTATTTACATTTAAAATAGGATAATCACCTGTCAGAGAAATGCTGCATCCACATTGCCAAGAAGTATTTTGTTTCATTAATACTTTCTAATGTCCCTTCCATCACCGTTGATGACGTTGGAGGTCGCATTGCTAATTCTAAGAACAAGTCACCTCACGGGCAGAAGTTGCAGCTCCCCATTAACCAGCTTTGCAACTTTGCAGGGTTTCACCATGGAAGGTTTCATTTTCCCTGACAATAATTATCTTCTGACAGAATTGGAAAGTTGGCAGGAGATCCAACTTGTTCTTTGAATGCTTTACAGGGAGGTTGGAACGTGAATACAGAGAGAGCCAAAGCAGCTTCAGCCATCTCCCAAGCAACTTCTGCCTGCTCAGCAATGGACACAGCAGGGCACAATTTTCCATCCTTCCCAAAAATGCATGGAAAAAGCTGTTGCAAGCCTTGCCTGCTGCTGGTGTAATATTCAGAAAGCTGACAACTCATGCCTGGAGAAAAAAGCATTTCCATGATGAGATATCATACAAAGAGCACGAATTTCAGTTGTCTTAATGGTGATTTCTGTGTTTAGATATTATGTATTTTTCTAATCATGTTTATGGAAGGAATATTTCAGGGAGGATGTTAATGACTGGTGAGATTAATGCACCAATTCTGTTGAAACAAGGGGCAAAATTCCTGTGGGAAATAATCTGAAGGGCTTGGAATGCTGTGGTTTGGAAAAGTTGTAGTCAGGATGAATTGCTGGAGAAACAGAAATTTAGGGTGGGTTTGGGTTGTTCCAGCTAAATCTTGAACACAGAAGCAAAACTTTTTGTCTGTGGGAGCTTCCGTCTGCAGGTCAGGCAGGATCTCGTGAGAAGAGAGGTGGAGACACGAACAAAAATGGTTTAAAAAAAAAAAAGGCAGAAAAAAATGGTAACAAATCTGTAATAGAGCTGATGAAATGGGTCAGTGCTATTTCTGAGCTCCAAGCTGGTTGCTTTATTTTCCTTTCTCTCTGTTGTTGTCGTTTGTTTGTCTGAGGAGATAAGAAAGCCAAGACTGAGGAGGAGAAGCACTTTGTTGTCTGAGAAAGAGAAATGGTGTAAGAACACAGCTCTGAAGTGCAGCTCTCCTCCCACTCTGTTTGGAGTTCTGCCGTTTGTTTCTACAAGGAGCTGAAGATTTTTTTTTAGTAATTCCCTGCTATTGTCATTCTCATGTTCAGCAAATGGATGTTAAGACAAGCAAAATGCTGAAATAAAGAAGAAACTTCAATTTAGGATTTGAGCCATGAAGCTTCGATTTGCCTGAGACTCTGAGGCAAGGTCATCATCTTAAGTTAGTTTTTGTAAAAAAATTTCCTAAAATTAGCAGAAAAATTAAAATATGTTGGTGGCTGACTCAGCATTATGAAGCAGAAACTTCTTTGCTGTCATCTGAGGGTTTCTTTTAAGACAAATCTCTTCTTAAGGTGAATTAATTCTGTCCCAGGCCTGCTGCTGCCCATCCTTCAGGAGGATGGGGTTGGATATTGGATGGCAAATCCAGAATGGTGGAATTGGTCACTCTGTTTTAATTATAAAATGCTTAAAGGATGAGAGAATGCTGCTCTTAAATCCTTAAAACCAAAATTCCACCAAACAAAAGGGTTTTGTTAGAGGTGTGTGAGGGGAATATTTTGTTGGAATCTAAGGATCAAAGTCAACTTGCAGCAAAGTGCAGGTGATAATTCAGAAAATAAAAAACCAAACAAATAGAGCCACTCAAAAATCCTAACTTAGAAGAAAATAACAAACAAACAAAAAGAGCCACTCAAAAATCCTTCCAGGGCTTTTCTCCCCTCCTTGCTTCTGTTTGTTTTTGTGCAGCTGAGAGGTTTTATGGCAGTTTTAATCCAAACCCATCACCCAGGTACAGAAGAGGAGTGGAAATCTGGCAGGGGTGGAGAAGAACTGGGAGGCCAGATGGCAGGAAACATAAAGCTGCAGAATACAAGCAAAGAGAGAGCTTAAAAGAGATTATGTCTTATGTCCATAAACAAATTGGCAGAGGGAAGAGTCAGACCTTTAAAAACAGAGTGGTGTTTCTTCAGAGAAAGTGGACAGTGCTTCAAAACCTCATTTTCTGTCTTTTTAAAAGCAAGCATCAAAAGGCATCACTAAATCTGTATTTCCAAGGTGGATGAATAGCAGTAGTTGAAACAGGAAGGAGAGCATGATGGGAAAGGGGATCCAAAATAAAAAACAGCACAAAATTATGGAAATATTGGTGACACTTTATAATATTTTGGTGGAGGCAGTGGGTTTCAGGAAAGGTGAGGGGTCTGCATTCAGCAGGTGAGAGGAGCACGTTAAGGATGTTCCAAGGAACACCGAACTTTCCATCTTGAGGTCTGAGCTGGGAAGGCTCCAGCACCAAGGGGCTGAGGAAGAGGATTCTCTACGAAGCTGTGAATCCCTAAACATCCAGTAATGTATTCAGAACCGAGCATTTCTAGTGGAGCCAAACCTCTCGAAAATAACCCCTCAGAAATGCCAGGTCCTCTACCTGCTTTACCTGAATGCTACAGGATTATCCCAGGATTGTGGAATTACCACGTGGCTGATAATTAGGGGAAGGAGTGGAACTTCTTGGCTAGATAAATAATTAGTTTTGGATAAAAGACGGGGTTTTTTTGAGTGAAAGTGAATCATGAGGGAAGAACCAAAGTAGTTCTGGACGTCATTGTCTGATAGAAGTGGAATAGTGGCTGGAATTTGGGAAGGGAGTTTATTGCTTCTAAAACAGTGTTGGACTGAGAAAAAAGGAGGAAGAAGTGGACAGGAGACTGGATTGCAAATGTCAGGACCTGGGAGGTGGGAATGAGGGAAGGGAATGAGCGGTAATTTCATTGCCTGCTTTAATTTTACTGCTGTGGAATATTCAAGAGAGACACCTGGAGCTTTGGGGAGTCGGGTCCTTTGGAATCATGCTGAAGTGGGGAGCAAGGAGAGAGGAGGGGAAACCCAAATGCTTTTTATTAGTATTTATGGGCTGTGGTTGCCATGGGGTTAGACCCCGTGCAAAGATACTTTCCTGTGGGTATGCACCATAATTTGTAGCGTTCAGCTTATCTCATCTTTGTTATATCAAAATAATTTGGGTTTGTGAGTGGCGAGGGTCTCTGGAGGGAAATCAGTGCTTTACAGACACACAGCATTTTGCTTCTTCTAAGAAGTTTCCTTGTGGAGGTGGCCTTGTCCTTCTGCAAAAGAATTTCACTGTGCTGTGCCCCGTTCTTAACTCCTGACAAAGGAAATGGGTTTTGAGGAAAATAAGCTGGGAATGGGACATTGGATGGAGTGTTTGGTTTTGTCTTTTGATGGAAGAGGATGAGCTGGGGAAAGCTGAGGAAGGAATTGGCACCACAGCAGGTTTTGATTTCATTAACACAAAGGCACCTTGCTCTTTTTCATGTTCCTCGTTTTTCTGATGTATTCCTTGGAGCACAGGAGGAGGAGGAGGCAGCTGCAGAAGGAATTCCATTGGGATTTGTTCTGCCAGTGCAAGGGATGTTTGAGAAATGTTGGATCAGGAGCTGCAGAGCCCCAGTGTAATCTCACCACTGAAAGCCCAGGGATTTGCTCAGACCTGGGAATTCATCATGAGAGGAGAGATGAGGAAGTGTTAAGCTGAGAACAAGCCAGAGAGCAGAGGAAAATGCTGCTGCTTTAAAAGCCAAACCAAACAACCAGGTGGAATTTGTTCTTTGGCTTTTGCAGACAGGTGGAATATGCTGGCTCTGCCAAAAAAACCCAATCCAAGCTGCTGATAGGGAAAAATCAGTCCTAATGAAACATTCAATTGACAGGTGGGAAATAGAAATGCATCAACAACTGCTTAAAATGGGGATGCTCCTGTAGAATTAAAGGGGTGCTGGTGTAAAATACAAATGCTAAGTGCAGAATCTAACACTGGCTGAGATTTACTCATCAGGATTGGCATCTGACAGATTCAAATGGAGTGATAAGAAAGAAGATTGCTCTTTTTTTCCAAGGCAACGTCTCTACTTCCCATAAAAATCTTGAAACCGACCTGATTGGTCAGGGGTAATTCCTGGTGTAAATCGTCGGGGTCGATAATGGCATGTGAAGGAGGGGCAGGATTGGATATTGCAAATATTCAGGAGGATTTAAAAACAATAGGAGGATTATGTAATGTGGAAGCAGCAAATTAAACTTCTTGGGGAGGGACCAGAAGCCAGGGGGTTAAACTCTGGTGGAGTTCAGGAAGTGAAAAGGGGCCTAAGGAGTCAAACAATCAAAACTGTCCGAGTGTTTAGTTTGGAGTTGGGATCAATGCATTACTGGAATGAGGAGAGTTCTGTGTGTGTACGTGAATTGGCTCGCTGAGGTCCCACCACATATAATTTTTGGGAGGCAGCAGGCCGGAAAATTGGAAAATTGATGTTGCAACTTCGTTCAGAGAGCGCTTACTCGTGCAAGGAAATGCGATGTTTCTGTGGGGCTGGTTTGGAACTCAACACCTGCACCTCTTCACTGGGAGAACAAGCTGAGATCCTTGGGCCAAGTCAAGGAAGAAGGACGTGGTTGTCCCTGCTGTGCCCACAGCATTGCTGGGGGAATCGTCTGCTTCAGCTTCCAGGCAAATCAGGAGAACTTTAACTCCTTAATAACCTGAGTAAAAGACAGGCGTGCACATATTTACACGGCCTTAAATTCCCACTAGGTCTGGTGTCACTGGGTAGGTTCTCCTAATAACTCTGCCGTGAAGATTTCACTTAATAAGGAGCAATTATGTGTGGAGAGTATAATTAGGGATATTAGGGGGGAAAAAAGTCTTCCCAGTGAGGGTGGGGAGGCCCTGGAATAGAATTCCCAGAGAAGCTGTGGCTGCCCCTGGATCCCTGGGAGTGTCCAAAGGCCGGGTTGGACACTGGGGCTTGGAGCAGCCTGGGACAGTGGAAGGTGTCCCTGCCCATGGCAGGGAGGTTGAAATTAAATGATCTTTCAGAACCCTTCCACCCCAGGCCACTCCATGATTCTATGAATTAAAGTTAAATTGTGACCCTTAAATAAGTGGATTTTTGTCCCCCTGACCCTGCTTTTCTGACATCTGGTGCATTTTGAATTACTCTCTGTCCGATGCCATGGCTCCCAAAGCTGAAGGGAGGGTATGTCAGTGGCTGGAAAATCAGGGCCATTTCCCTCAATGAGAAAGTTAATGTAGATGTGCAATTTTCCAGGGGAGGGATTGACTCCAGATATTCCAGGGTGAGAGCTTGAACTCTTAGATTAACAGAGAAAATACACAAACAGGGCTCAACCTAGCAAAAAAAAGAAGCCTTTTAAAGAAAATCCTTGGAATTTCATCCACTGGCACCGGATAGTTAGGAATTGCTGGACTAGTTATTCAAACTTGTGATATATACACAAGGAAATACGTAAAAAAAAAAAAAATAATAATCCCCAAGTTGGATCATGTTTTGTTAAACTAATGCTTTATTAGTGACACATTACAGGAAGTTCATTTGTTTAAAATGCAGTTATTAAGTTTGACTCCGTGTCATGAAAAATAGATTAATAGCTCTGCCTTAAAGCAGCTGGAAAGAAACGGATTAATCTTGTCACTTCCTCCTCCCCCTCTCATTGTAATGTTTTAATGTGTCTGCTGTGAATATCTTCTATTTATTTCAAATAATTTGGTAGGATTCAACAGTCATATTTTCAAACTTCCTTTTAAATTCCAAGGTGCATCCCTGGCTTTCCTGTCTCCCCAGTTTAACAGTCTGATGGTCACTGGGAAATGTCTGTGCTCGCTGGAACTCCTGGGGAGGGCGCTTTGTCATAGAAAAATGTGCTTTAATTCCCACTGGGGGCTTCACCCCGGAGAGGGAAGGCTGCAAATCTGGTTTTCCCTTCGGGATGCTCTGCAAGGGGTGGATTCAACCCTGTTTTGGCACCTGAAAAAAGGGAAAAAGGCGATATTTTAATGCAAACCCCCCTGTGGTTACAAACGTAGTGTCTGGGAGCACCTTGTGGGCTTTAACGCGGCTCTGAGAGTTCCCAGCAGCTCCTGACGTGATAAATGAAAAGAATCAAAGCAGGCAGGTGGGAATGCTTTATTCCCACAAGTTTTCCCTCACCGGCCGGTCCAGCATTCCAAATGCCGGCTGGGTGGGAAGTCTCAGTCAGTCCTGGGAGGCTGTGCATTAGCAGAGCTGTAAATCTCTGGTTTATATTCGGGTATTTCCATCAGCATTTTCCTCACAGCATTGTCAGGCCGTACCCATCTGGAACTAATTTGAAAATCAGAGGTTAATGGTCACAAAAGATGACTCGGCCCAATTAACCGGAATATTTATAAGTTCTGTCTCTGTGTGAGCGTCGATTATAAATATTATTTTCACTTATCTGGCGCTGGCAATAGCAATGTTTCAGCTATTAAATTGTTAGCTTAATTTGCATTACAGATACATCCACAATCAAAATTTTGGGGAGATTGCTGTTTGTCAAAGGATGCCTATTCTCCAAAGCACGTTCTTTTAAACTTGTAAGGAAAAATACAGATGATTTGAGGCACATCAAAGCTGTTGTAATCTCTGTGCATGGGGATTTACTCTCCTTTAAAGTTCCTGCACTGGAACTCCCTGACTTTGTTGGGATCTCTGACTGTTTGGATGTTTATAACAACAAAACCATGAATCATTTGCCTTCCACTTGCTCTTTTTTCAAGTTTCATTTGCAAGATCTGAAGCAGCAAATTAATTGGCTGTAGGGATTGATTTAAAAGTCAATGTCACGCTGACAACGGGCAACTCGAAAAACTTTCCCAAGTGCCCTCGTGCTGAAAGTTGGGAAGTTTTTCCTCCTCTGACGTAAGAAAGGGATGAATTGTGAAGGATGGAGAAGGAAATCCTCTCTCCTGTCTTCAACACCTGCTCTGCTTGACCTGAATCTGCTTTTCTGCAGCGATGGCTGGAACCACACGTGTGGAATTTTGCATTTTCCCCTGTTCAGGCTGTGTAGGGAAGGAGGGGTTTGCTTCATCACCGAGCCTCTTAGGATGTTGTTCTCCAGGAGACAGGAATTTGACTGGACTCCGTCACATTTTGTAGCTGCTAAAATGCAGAAAACAAAACGTCTCAGCTCTGGGCAGACCCCTGTGATTAATAAAAACCTAAGATTTCAAGGTGTTTACTGAAGCACTGAAATAAAGAAATCTAAATAAATGGATTATTATGACACTTTGAGGGGAACTCTGAAGCCCAGGAAAAATCCTGCAAGTGGGTGTTGATATTTTCACTTCACCTTGTTGGTAAAACGGTGCAGAAATCTTTCTCTGTTCCGACTACAAACATTTGATTGTGTTCAGGGAGGAAAATATCCAATGGATGTGTTGCTTTTCATTCTCTTAGAGTGCAAACAAGATGTATCAAACTGGAAGAAAGGGAATTTTTGTTTTTAAACCAAATCTTTGGAATCTGAGGAGGCTGTTAAATGTTTTGGGAGATACAAGAAGTGTATTTTATTCCAAATTATCCCACTTTGATGTACTTCTGATGTCTTTTCTTCACACTGATGACTGCCAAGATGCATTAACACAATTTTCAGGGATTCATGGGATCATTTAGGTTGGACAAGGTGCTTAAGATCGAGTCCCACCATAACCTAACCCTGCCAAGTGCAGCACTAAACCCTGTCCTCTGTGCCACATCCAAGTGAGGCCATTAATAATCTGAATATTCTCATAACTTCTGATGTGGAATTGCAAAAGTTTTGCATTTCTAACCAAATTAGGAACATCTTGGGTTTGTTTGGGTTATTTTTTTTTAGTATCAGCATTTAGAAAGGATTTTTGGGCCTCATTTTAATGTTACGATGCTTTATCAAAATTGACTTTAATGAGTTATTAAAATGCACATTGTTGAAATCCACAGAGCAGGCAGCAGAGCAAGTTTCACCAGTAACAAGGACAAGCTGAAAATTTTGTGTGAGGCACAAGTCCCGGTACTAGGATGGATTTTTACTCATTCTCATGTAAAACACTGGCTGGGTGACCACTGGAAAACTTCCATTGCCTTTGTGGGAGACGTGATGAAGAATGGAGAATTCCAACCCTCCTTATTTTATTTCTAAATATTCCGAGATATTCTCAATGTCTGTGTGGTGGTTTTTTGTTTGTGGTGGGTTTTATTTTTTAAATTTCATTTTTTTTTTTGGCTTTTCTGGGCTCACTGTAAGTGAATCACAGTACGTGGTAGGAATTATTTGGTCTGATTCTTTGGCTTGGTCTCGATCCTCTCAGGATGATTATTGTTGTTAACAGTCAGATGCTTTTGAAATTGCTGGTTTTGTTGGCAAAAACTTAGTACAGCATCATGTTCTTGTACAGGTGGAGCTTAATAGACTCAACTTGAAGGCGTTGTGACAACGCAAGTAGAAAATCATAATTTACAAGGAGGGAATGGGAGTATTTTGGAAGTTCAAAGCACATCATTTGTCCCTCAGTGTCACCTCCTGTCTCCATCTGTGTCACGCTGGTGTCAAAAACGAGGAGAGCTTCTCCTGATCCTTTTGTTGCTGTAATTGTGACTCGTGGCAGGTGACACCTTTGGCTGTTACTTGTACTCGTCTGGTGCCTTCCACTTCTAGCAGGGAGAAAACAAAACCCAATCAGAATTTCTTCATTTTCCATGTGCTGTCATTTGTCCTTAGGGGAGGGAATCTGGTTGTAATTGTTAAAATACTCAGCTTCAAACATGTGTGGTTTATTCAGGACCCTTGTCTATGATTGTGCCAATTGTGTCCATGATTTAATTCCTTAGGAAGATCAATGCAGCACCCACCAGGACTTCGTTTTTCCTCAAATTTACACCTTTTTACCCAAATGCAGTGGAGCTGGTTTTCAGACGCAAATGTTGGTCTTTGTTGGAAGTATTAAATTAAGCTTTTGTTTACTTTTTCATCAAAAAGATTTGGGGGGAATCAGCATCTGTATCCCTGCTGCTGTTCCCCTCCCAAACAGAGCAAGCGTGCATCCTGCAAAGCTGTAAATCATGATTTATACAGTGAGTTCAGTGTTAAAATAGTGCTTAAAAACCAGCTGGGCTCCTGCCCTTCAGTTTGACTGTGCAGATTATGAAGAAAGGAGAAAGCAGATTAGATTAAATCTTTTCTTTTGAATTACAATCCACACTCTTGCTTTACAGTGAAAACAAAACCACAGGGTGGTGACTTTTGAGCAGGTAGAAGAAATATTTTGGATGAGTACCAGAGAGGGAATATCTACACTTCCTTACATTTCTTTTCCTGTGTTTCTTGGTGTATAATGCACTTCAATCAATACCAAATAGTGTTCTGAATATCATCCAGGAGCTGTTTCGGGTTTTGACCTCAGCTCATCGTTCCAAAGCTGAAGTGATGAGCACAGAATAAATTCTGCATTGATCTGCCTTTAACAGCCCTGTCCTGGGGGTTAAATAAACCCAAACCATTTTATTGGTTACACAGTTCAGACCTTTCCCATTCAAATTCCACTAAAATCTGTGCCTTTGCCTGCTCAGAGGAGTGGTTTTTGATGTCTCTCACTGATGTAATTCTTTGAGGTGTATTTTTATTTAGTGCAATTTAGTAGGATCGAAGCAAGTTCTAAAAAAATGGTAAAATGTATAAAAAGGGAGAGAATTCTCTTTGCTGTAGCATTTCAGGTGGGTTGATCCTCACTCACATTTCCTGTTGATTTTGTTAAAGATTGTTCTGCCTTTTTTTGGGGATGACCTTATTATTCCAACTCTGATTCCTGTCCAAAACAGAACAATGTCTTCCTTCTGATCCCACTTCCCTTTCCAGTCCTTTTAGCCAAATGAGTCAAAGTTTTCTCCTACATTTACATTGATTTCCTCAGATTTGAACTCCCAACTTCCTTAGCTGTTACTTGCGAAACATTTTGAATTATCAAGTTGAAAGAAGTCACTTTTACCAAACGCCTTAAAGGTCTTTGGTGACTCGATCATGATAAAAAAGTTGAATCAGTGGTGGAAAGTCTTGGTGGAACCTTTTTAGCAGATTTACAGAGTGGAAAAAAGCAAATCTAAAATTTTGAGACTCCAAAAACCATGGAGGTACGTCCTGATTTTAAGAGTGGTCGAACTGGAGTTGATAAATCCAACTCTGGCTTTGCAAATCCTGTGGTTACAGAAAAAGGCCTAAAAGGAAAACAAAACAAAAAAAACCCCAAAAAAACCAAACAAAAAAACCCCACAAACCCAGAATTCCAGAAATGGAAGTAAAGAACACTGAAAAAATATTACTGGTCACAAAGCTGTTACTTTATTCTGTTATCTGTTGATTTACTGAAGAGATGAGGGGATAAAAAGCATTAGATAGGAGATAATCATAAATTTTTAACTTTGGAAAAGACCTTTAAGACCAAGTCCAACATCAACCACGTCCAGCACTAAACCATGCCCTCAAGTGCCATTTCTGAACCCTTTTAAAAAACCCTGTTAGGGAAACTTGTCATCTCATTAGAGACCATGGATGTGGATATTCCTTATTTTATAGTTTCCGACGCTTTTTTCCCTCAATCTAAAATAAAGATGCAGAGCTGGGGGGAGGGAGGAATTCTGCCATGGCCTTTGCTCCCCACTCCTCCTCTTCCTCACTCCTGCTGGAGCAGCAGCTGGGGAGAGCAGCAGGGAAGGAGGGGTGGGAGGTGCAGGGAGCAGAAGGAAGGAGCCTCCTCCACGCGGAGCTCTGAGCCGTGGCAGCATCCAGCAGCTCGGGCTGGAGTAGCGAAGCTGTTTTTAACTCAGGAATATTGCAGACAAATACATTTAATCTGTCACAAAAAAGGGAGAAAACCCCTTTTTAAGCTCCTTGTCCTAGGTGGGGTTCAGCCAAGCTTTAGGGATCGGAGGTGTTGGGAACGGCAGCTGGAATGCAGTGACCTCAAGGAACCTTCTCTTCTCTCTTCCCGTAAAAAGCATTTGCAACACACCCAGAAAAGCCACCTCAGCAGTTTCCCCTCTTTATCTGAATGGTTCTATCAGCCCCAGTAGCAGTAATTTTTTTAATTCCCTGCAGCTGCTGTGATGTTGCAAGGAAGTGTCCGTGGAACAAGCCATCAGCATTTGTGCAAGAGTGGCCATTGACTTCAGCAGGAGTTGTAAACCAGGCTCGTGGTGCTTTATGGGGTAATCATAAGGCTGCTTGAGGACATAAACCTGCACAGAAATGCAGAGAATATTCGGGTTTGTGGTCATGGGAGCAGATAATGATTGAAGAATTATTTTCCTCCGAAGGGGCAAAGTCAGAGAGGTCTTGTAGGATGACACCATTCTGGGTGTTCTGAGACAATGGGGAGGGGCTAAAATGGAAAATTGATCTGTCTTTTAAAAGGTTTTTGGCTGAGAGATTGGTTTGTACAGGGAGTTGTCCGCTGTGGATATCATTTATCTTCCTGCAAATGTACTTTGGAAGCCTATTCCTGTTTGATAACTGAATTCCACAAATGGAAGTCTTGCTTGTGAGGCTGATACTCGATGGGGTTTGTCAAATCCCGCTGTTCCCAGCAGTGTCAGTGCCCACTGTCAGCTGTCACCGTCACCTTGTGGTGGGCAGCTCCTGCAGCCCTGCTGGGAGCACACCCCGGCCTGGTTAGGGAGGGGGATGGATCCATTCTTCTCCTCAGAGAAATCCACCAGCAGATGGGAAAGATGAATGGGATTAGTCACTCCAAACAAAAAGCGCTGATGAGTCGAGTGTTTTTATTTGCACGGGCGTGAGTGTAACGCCACCAGTTGTAGGATTCAGAGCGTTGTCAGCTCAGGAAGAACAAACCGAGGCGGTAATTTCGCTTGAGAGAGGAGTGAAAAGAAGCATTGATTAAAATAATACTGTGGGGATCCTGGTGTTCCTGCTGCAGGTCAGAGAGAGGCAGAGCCCTCTGAGTCAGAGAATCCCACAGCGGTTTGGGATGGAAGAGAGCTGAAAAATCACCCATTCCGTGGGCAGGGACACCTCCCAGTATCCCAAGTTACTCCAAGCCCCGTCCAGCCTGGCCTTGAACACTTCCAGGGATCCAGGGACAGCCACAGCTTCTCTGGGAATTCTATTCCAGGCCCTCCCCACCCTCCCAGGGAACAATTCCTTCCCAAATCCCATCTCAGCCTGTCAGTTTGAAGCCATTCCCCCTTGTCTTGTTGCTGCATGTCCTTGTCATGACGTTCCATCATCCCTTAACAAGGATGTCAAACGCTGCACCAGGGAGGGTTCCTCTCCCTGAATGACAGCCAGCCTGGTGTGACATGTGTCCCTGTGACAGCCCAGCCCTGCCTGCCCTCCCCCAGTGTCCCCAGCACCTTCCCTTTGTGCCCTGGGACCCTTCCCCACTCGAACAACTCTCCTGTGGTGTTCCAAGAGCACTGCGGAGCTGTTTGAAGCAGAGGATTTGTTTGCCTGCTGTTGATTTTTTTGTTGCTGCTTTTACGCTTTGGGAGCTGGTTTGATACTGGTGGTTTGGGTTTTGGTGGGGTTTTTTTTTGGTTTTTTTTTTTTTTTTTGGAATGCCTGTAAAGTTGGAGGGCTTTTTCCCAAACTTAGTGAAATTTAGTTAAAAATAGGAAAAAAATTATCTGGAATAGGATTTAGGCCTCCAGTGTCTTCTGCCTCAAAGCTGTAAAAACAGTTGTGCCTTTGCCTTTTGCAGTTTTTTATAACAATGGATAAAAAGTGATTCTTATTATGAGGTACCAGCACAGGGTGCCCAGAGAAGCTGTGGCTGCCCCTGGATCCCTGGCAGTGGCCAAGGCCCGGCTGGATGGGGCTTGGAGCAGCCTGGGACAGTGGAAGATGTCCCTGCCCATGGCAGGGGGTTAAAAAATGATCTTTAAAGTCCATTCCAACCCAAAGCATTCTGGGATTCAATGAGTCTTTTGAATATAAATTGGGACAAATATGCTCCGTGGGAAGGCTGGGCTAAATTCCTGATAAATGCATTATTTCAAAATCATCGTGTCAAATCAGCAGGTTTTTTTTCCTTTTTTAAAATTTTTCTTTCTTCTTCTTCCCAGAAAGAAACTTCCTAATGCCACCAGGCCCTTACCCACCTTGTCCCTGGGTAACCTGCACCCCTCTGTGTGCCATCAGCTGCCTCAGGCTGTTTGGCCTTTAATTAGGCAGCTCTCATAATGAAGTTAGCGAGCACGACAGAGGGTTTGGTGCAGCTTGTGAAGTGCCAATCAATGAAGAGACTGACATATTATGGCATTTCTTTCAAGGCTGGAGACAGATGAACTGAGAAGTTGGTTGCAGAATGATTTTTTTCCCTCCTCCTACCCTGCAAAGCTAAAGCCCAGAAACTTCTAAATTAGGCTGTGGCTGTCTGATGTGAGGTGTCAGCGGGTTTGCTCCCAGGTTATTCCATATTCTTTAAAATATCCATTATTTTCACAGAATCACAGAACATCCTGAGCTGGAGGGGACCCACAGGGTGATCCAGCCCAGCTCCTGTCCCTGCTCAGACACCCCAACATTCCCACCCTGGGCATCCCTGGCAGCGCTGTCCCAACGCTCCTGGAGCTCTGGCAGCCTCGGGGCCGTGCCCATTCATTCCCTGGGGAGCCTTTCCCTTCCCTGGGAGTCTGCTTTAGAAGACAACTTTATAACACCCAGGTCAAATGGCTTCTGGTTGTTGCTCATGACTTGCCTTTGATTTCCCAGCCCTGAGGGGAGGGCACTGTGCTTTAATAGTAAAGTTTTAATCCCCTGTGTAAGTCGAGCTTTGCTAAACCACTGTATTTACACTTCTCACCGTCCCCACGTGATTTATGTGCTGGTGTGTCATGGTGCTTCTGTGATTAGATCATGAATTCCACCAGGCTGGCACTGATCTTGGCCAGGATGCTCAGGGAATGAAGCAGAAGAGCCTTATCAAGGAGATAAGAAATATGACTTCTCCTTGTCTCCAGCACAGGAGCTGCTGTGATTTAAAGCTTTGCCCACAGAGCTGGAGCCGTGCAAGTGTGATTCACACACAGCAGGAATCATCCAAATCCTGGGGAGAAGTCCACGTCCAGCACTGGGCCCTGGGGAGGGAGGACAGTGCTGCAGTGGGAGTTTGCTCCCTTTCACTTGAGCGCGGCTCCTGTGGCCCTGCAAAGGCACTTAGGATTAATCTGCTGGTAATGCTTCATCAACAAGGGGATTATTGCAGCAACTGAAAGAATTAGAATGAAAGGCTCTTTTCTGTTGCAGGCCCGAGTTAAACAAAAGGGACAGGAGATCCTGGAATATTAGCGATGTGTTCTGTTTAATTGTGGTTCAAATGAGCTGAACTCTTCAGTCACTTCAGGACTCGTTCGGAATATCTTTATAAACAGGAACAGTTTTGAAATAAGCACAGTATTTCCTCTCGTAATATTAAATGTAAATGTGTTGTTTGGCTCAGTCAGTTGGAACATTTACTTAGTTCATAAGGTCTCAAAATGTGATTTAGAATATTGATGCCAATAACCTTTCTGATTTATAGAGTTTTTTCCATTTGTTTTTGTTAAGAGGCTTAACTACTGGCAAGTTTAAGGTATGAACTTCTGGCATCAAGGAACATAAAATCCTCTCTTGCTAAAGGATGATTTTAAAGGCTAAAAGGGATTAAAAAAGTTGGTTTTCTCCAGAATTATGGCAGCCCGTTGTCCGAAATAATTTCCCGTGAGCTTGCTAAGAAAGAAAAAGATCTGCATTACACCAAATGATAAATGCATAATCCTCTCACATCTATATGGAAGTGTAGAGGAGGAAGAGGTAGGGTGCTGAAATTTGGGTTTGGTGGGCAGCAGGTCCCGATGCTCTTCCACATCTCATTATTTGCTCTTCTCAAGATTTTCTCAGCCAGGAACAAGGGGGTTCAGATCCAAGCAGGAGAACGATACCACGCTCTCAATCTGAGCAGGGCACTGCTCGAATCCCTGGCTGAGCTGATGATCCCTCAGATTTCCCTTGCTCCAGTCCTGGTCTGGCCTGAACGTGCTCACACAGACACTGTGCAGAATCCTCTGGCTTTGTTCCAGGAGGGATGGAGGGGAATATGGGGGGGTTTGAGGAGGGGAAGGAGTTTTTGCACCACCTGTTCTTTGGCTGAATCTGGCTCCAGGCAGCTGCTGGATTCCACCTGGGGCTGGGTCTGGCAGCACAAACTCATCTGTTGTGTGAGATTCTGAGCACGAGGGGGGCTCTGCTGCCTGGAGCTTTGAGCACAGATGAAGCTCAAGGTGGGGATTCAGCTGCAGAGGAAAGGTTCCACTTCCCTTGTTCAAATCCCATCATCTGTACCCACTCACCTGGATTGTTGCACACATCTCAAGTCCTGAGGCTCCTCTCAGTCCCACGGCAGGATAAAGGTGTTTTCCAT
The DNA here is from genome assembly GCA_013398055.1 of Ifrita kowaldi. Classification (NCBI taxonomy): domain Eukaryota; kingdom Metazoa; phylum Chordata; class Aves; order Passeriformes; family Cinclosomatidae; genus Ifrita; species Ifrita kowaldi. The sequence goes on from VZRS01012638.1 coordinate 512,126, forward strand.
GTAAACTTTATCCTCCGTGGTGCTCCCTGAAAGGCTCTCAGCTGAGAGGAATTGATGCTAAAGCTTCTACTTCTCCTAAAAGTCATGGAGACCTTTTGCTTCAGGCCAGAGATCAGAGAAAACCAACAGTGAGTCAAAGCTGACAGGTGAGAAGAAATAATTTTCCATTCTCCACATCCGTAAGAATTCTCTGTAGAAGTGAATTCACTGAATGACGTCTTTCAGGCTTTATTTCTTCAAAAGCCTTGTTCAGAGCCTGCACAATGCTGTTCAAAACCTGCTTCTTCCCTCTTGCCCATCAGCTATGTTAATTTATTATTATTTACCATAATGTAATTCTAACTCCAATTAACTTATAATTAATAAGCACTTGACATTTTCAGAGTGCTTCGGAATTAATCCTCTCAACGTGCCTCTAAGTAGTTGTTGTTGTTAAAGATGAGAGAACCAATTTTCAGATTATTCGTATTTATTGAAATGAAATCTATCACAAGGGGAAGAAAAAAGAAAATCCGAGTGTTCCTGATCTCAGAAGTCGGGCCAGTGAGAATTAAAGGGGTTTGGGGGTGTTAATGAGCCTGGAGCAGGCAGTGCTGCCCTTGGAGCAGGGAGAGTTTGGGATGGGAGGATTGTGGATTCAGCGGAGGGCGTCCCCTCCTCTCCACAGATCTGTAGGGGAAGGGTTTAAGCTTTCCCCTTTCCGGGGGCTTCTCTGCACACTTTCAAACCCCAGCCTTTCCCTAGCGCTAGCACAGTACCAATCCCTCCTAACTCACCTTCCTTTCCGTGCTTCTGCCTCTCCATTCTGGGTCCTAAAGCCCTGGCCATGGTCCTGGATCGTCGCTCCGGCCCCTCTGTCGTTCGCTGGCAGAGAGAGAGGCAAAGGGAGGTGTGTTTCAACCCAAGGCTGCGAGTTTCAAGGTCTCTAGGGTCCCTTTGCAGTCGCCAGCAACTGATGCCTTTTCCTGGTCTTAAAATCCAGAGACAGGCACGGTTTGAAGGGAAAAAGGGATTTTACCTTGGTATTTATTTTAAGGATCCTTAGGTGCACCACATCCAGGTCGAATGCACCTCCATGCACACTGCAATTCACACCCCCAAAAGATCTGGTATCACTTTATAGGTGTCACTAATTAGCAAATCTATCAGAAATTCCCCAATGAGAGGATCGAGTGAGCCCCCTCCCCAAGGAACCTTCCCCTGGATGGTTCTATCTCAGTTTACAAAATGTGTTCAGGAGAGGACCTTGGTGTCTGGGGCATTTTGATCTCTAACTATGAAGCTTCTAAAATGTTGAGTCTCCTGGCTTGACAAACAAGTCGAAGAATGTAGGCTAAAAAACCTAGAATATAAGAATAAGAATATAAAAGCTCTAAAAAGGTACATAAAGGGGTATAAAAGAACAGGCAAAAAATCATCATGGCATCAGTGGCACCGGGAATTCCAAGGGGCTGCCTGTGGTGTGCAGGACTCGTGGCTTGGGGTCTCCAAACCCTGGTTTGCCCCTCTGGCTGGGAGAGGGCACCACTGGCACTTTGTGTTGGACTCGGTCATTGGGACTTCAGTGGGATCTTCCTCCTTGTGAGAGCCCAAGGCCAGGGGACCCTGGTTTTGCTGGGAAGCAGCACTGAAAGCTCCTGTGTGCATGCCCGGGCACTCTATCCAACCACAGAATACCCCACAAGGATATTCCGTGCCTCTGGAATGCCAGGGAAGGGTGGCACAAGGGCTCCGTGGCTGGGATCATCCGTGCCCTGTGCTGAGGCTGCTCTGCACACCAGGGCTAGCCCCGATTTCAGTGTGAGGATCCCGTCTGTCTCATTCTGTGCTGGTTTGGGCTGAATACTTGATAGGTTTTGCAGTCAATATTCTAATGTTTTTTTTAATTATTATTGCTTTTCTGTGGGGTTGTCTGTGCTGTTTGCTGCTGTCTTTGCCCTTGGGTGACCAGACTCCCACAGGAGCTGTCTGCCCAGGTGTTTGCTCCTCGCCGTGGGACATCAGTCCAGCCACCACTCACTGTGCTGCTGAGAAAAAACATCTTAATCCATCCCAAACAATGGAAAAATTATATATATCCTTAGCCAGTTTCCTTCCCTAGACTCCTCAGTGATGTTTCTCTGTCCCAGCCACTCACCTTGGTGTTTTGCTTTGCCCTGCACCGACTGTCGGTGAGAGCCTGAGGTAGCAGCACCCACTGGAGTGAAAATCCCAGCCCAAGGACAGATTTCCTCGGTGTCTGAAGCATTCCCAGCTCCTACAGGACAGGCTGCAGCTCAGTTCCTTCCCCACCTTGCCAAAATCCTCCTTACTGCTCTCCTCCTGTCCTTTGTTACTTACTATTACCTGGAATTCAGGAGATTAGGCACAAACATGAATACAGAGATATGCGAGTTGGGGGAAGGTTCTGCTGCTGGCCAGAACTGGATTTTACTGTATTTAATGTATGTTTGAGATACATCCATCACTTTTGGGCTTTGCTGCCTCCTGTTTCTGGCTCCTGGTGTCTTTTGGGTCCATCCAAGGCAGAAGGGGTGCCCAGCTCTCCTGTCAGGGTATCACACCCCAAGTCCCCTGCTCCTTCTTCAGTCCTTCCATTCTCTCATTTCCCACCATGAAACATTCTGGGAATACATCTTTCTTTTCCTCATGTCTGTGAAGGAAAGGCCAAACCACACAAATCATTGCAGATTTTAATTGAAGCAGGTAATTTTCCAATTTTTTTGGTCAGTCTCCAATTGACAAATCAGTTTTTCACGGAGCCTTAACTTGAGAGACCAATTCATCACTTGGACATAATAGGAGGGGGAAAAAAAATCCCTCTTATAAATCAATTTTAACAGGTCAAAACTGTAATCCTTCCACTTTTTCACTCCCTGGAGATACCCAGTGCAGCTGCTATTTAAAAAACAAACAAGCAGCTCGCTATTGACTTCAGTCAGGACCAGATAAGACACGATCTATGCACAAGCAAGAAAATTCTTGCAGGAGATATAGAATATAAGACAAGTAGATTATCTCCCATGCAGAGTTATTTCTCCCTTTAAATAATAACAAATTGGCATGGAAGCTTCCAAATCAATAACTCAAGTTTAACTTTCTCCCAAAGTTCACTCAGAAAACCTTTCAAAGATTTTTCTTTTTTCTGTTGTGCCAAGATAAAATGTGAAAGCGCCAGCATTTGGTTTCTTTAAAAATAGTGCTTTTATCTTTATTTTGTAGGACTTGCTTAAATTATTTGTATCCTTCAGAATAACAGGTGCTTAATTATGAATTCACCTGAGTAAATAGGGGTTTTCATAAGGGTTTTGATGTAATTCTTTCCCATGAAGGACCCCAAATATATCTGATATGTTAAATCAACCTCAAAAATCACCCCGTTTCAATTAATATTCAATTAATGTGTTTAAGCTTTAATAACAAATCCACTAAATTTGGAATGCACATGTTTGTAGCAGCACCTAAAGGTGACTTTAATGCCTGGCCAGTTATTTGTGCACTTTAGATGTGGAGAGCTTCAATTTGAAAAATTTTTAAAAAATCCCAAACCGTGTTAACAAAAGAAAGTTAAAAAAAATCTCTTGTTGGAGTCCTAAAGTAGGAGTTCTGTTATTGTGACAGAGTCTCTCATTGCTGATTTATCTTCTTATTACCTTCAGTGACTTAAAAACAACAGCATGAGCAACATCAGCAAAAAGAAACTCAACTCACAAAAAGACCCAAACAAAAAAATAAAACAAAAAACCCGAAAAGTTAAAGATTTATTTGCAAAGTTTCACTTTCTACAGTAGGGCTAGATCTGCGCTTTTTAAAACTCCAGATGAGTAACGAGCTGAAGGTCTAAGTGGAAAAGTAAATAAATTAAACAAGCCCGAGTTCTTTAATTGTCGAATCTTCTCTTTTTCCTCTCCTTGCTTCAGTAAATCACTTTTTATGCCTGGTAAAGATGCAGAAATTTACATCCTGTCCCAAAAATAAACGAGCAGGAGTAAAGGCAGGAATGAAATCTTCCGTCCTTTCCCCCTTTTTCCCCCGTTTCCTTCCCTTTATAGTCACTTGATCTGATGAAATCAGTTGAAATAATGATTTGCAAGAACCCTCAGCCTATCTTAGGAAAAATAAATTAGTAGTGGGATGGCCAGAAGTAAAATAATGGGATGGCATCGATTTCTTGAGTAATGTAATCCCTGCATTGCTCTGTTTTGGTCACAAGAAACTGTTTTAGAAGAGGAGACTCTGCAAAAACCCACCCTCAGAGCCCTCGGAGTGACACACAAATATTTCCATGGAAGGGCCTCCATCCCTGGATCCCTGGAGAATGGGGGGAGGAATTACCTCAGATTTATCAGAGCTGCTCCTGAATTTCCTGAGAAGGTCACATTGGAAACTTTCATAAAAATTTCAAGCCACTGTGTAACTTTTTCCATGTTTAATTCATCTTTGGTCTCTTGCATTTCTTTTCTTTATGCCGGGTCCTAAACCTTTCAACTGATATTATAAAATCTGGGCTGAAACGAGTGTTCTGAGCTGGGAACCAATGAGGGCTTGTGGCTGAGATTTGGAAAGATCAGCGTTTAATAGTTGTGCCCATCATCAGCTTTGATGTGGGCACCGAAAAAATAAAGCTGTCTTTCTCCGTGGACATTAAGCTCAGCTTAATGCAACACAGCAGGAGCCTTAAAATCGCAGCGTTTGGTACAAGAGGTCAGGGAAAAACTTTAAAAAAAATAATTCTGAGCTCATTCACACGCCCTGTAAAACGCTGGAGAATTCCAGGCTGTTTGCAGCTGCCAATTCCTGCTCACCTGAAGCCAGAAGGATGTCCCCAAATGCACTGGAATTAACCCATATTTTCCAGATATTAGATGTATAAAAGAAGCCCATGAGTCAGAGAAATACTGATATTGCTTACCCAGCTGTGTTTGCTCGATTTCCTACTTCCCATATGATGTGTTCCCAAAAGTTATGTTTTACCAGGCTGGAGAGGCTTGAAAATATGCAGATTTCTGTGGTTTTTCCTGCAAATTTGGACGTGCCTGTAGGTGCTTAGTCACAAGCAAGTCTAAGACTAATTGTCCTTTCTAAAAATAAGGGAATCTACTCCAGAAGGGGAGGCTCAAAGGGCTTGTTAAAACACTTGCAAACTAAAGCAGAAGTTTCCCTAAAAGCAGCCATATTCAGCACTTATTTGATGGGCGCCTGGGTAAACAGAAGATTTGTGCTACCCAGGCATTCTGAATCTCGGTTATTTTTGCATTTGCTCGCTTCAGACAGATCTGCAGAACTGTACTTGCCCATTTCGAGGCTGCACATGCTGTGTAGTCAGTGCCAGGGACGTGCTAAGTGACAGCTCTGGTGACAGGGTGACAGCAAAGCTGAGCAGCAGTTTTATTGTCTGTAGGCTCAGGTGCTGCTCAGACGCAGATCCCAAACGGTGTCGGCCCTGCATCGAGCTCTTTGCTCATCATAAACTCATGGTACTTTCCAAAACAACATGGGGGAGGAGGGGAGCTTCCATTTCATAGCGAGCTTAGAGTGTCCAGAAAAGCATCAAACAGAAACAGGGACAGCAGGCTCTTCTGAAGGGGAGAATGTGCTCAGCTTAAATTGGGAAAAAACAGCTTAAAAAAGTGCTCAGCAAAATGCAGTAAAAGGTTTTGTGTGTGGGGTGAAGGAGATGTAGCAACTTCAGTCTTGTCCCTGCAGAAATGAGAGAGGAAAGGCAACATCACTTGATGGACTGGGACAGTTGGGGCCAGATGATATCATGAAAAGCAAGATATCTCAATTCCAAAGGTGCTCCCTGAGCCAGAGAGAAGAGAGTTCTGTTTGCTTTGTTCTGGAGGAAGAGTTGTTGTTAACTAGCGTGATTTAAACTGGAATAGTGGAGGATTAGGTTGGATATAGGGAAGGAATTCCTCCCTGTGAGGGTGGGGAGGGGCTGGGCTGGAATTCCCAGAGAAGCTGTGGCTGCCCCTGGATCCCTGGCAGTGTCCAAGGCCAGGACAGGGCTTGGAGCAGCCTGGGATAGTGGAAGGAGTCCCTGCCCACGGCAGGGGGTTGGAATTAGAACCTCAATGTCCTTCCAACCCAAAGCATTCCATGATTTAGGGCAGTGAGAGATGTAATGCACCACAGGGGCTTTGCAGGGAGAACATGAAGCAGAAAGCCCAAGGTCAGGTTGGTCACCAGAGTGAATTTCTCCCCAGCTGAAGCAGCGCTGGCTGCCGTGGTGACCCCACTGTGCCTGGGGACACCGGGGTCACTGCAGTGTCCGTGTGCCTCTGGCAGCTCTGGAGCGTGACTGGTTTTAGCGGGATCCATGTAGGTGGACACCTCCACCTGCCTGGAAATGAATCCACCCGGCAATAAATCTTCAAATTGAGTATTTCAGGTCTTCAAGGCTTTTAATGCACCCCTGAGCGAGCAGACTGAGCAGCTGCACTCCAGGTGGAGGTGGTTGTTGCGGGGTAGCCGAGCTCCTTGGAGGTACACAAACCTGCTTTCTCAGGGCAGCTGTTTCTGTGGAAACACTGGCTAAAGCAGGAAGATTTGTCTTCATTTTCTCACTCCAGAGATTTTCTGTTGCCTGTTCCCAGGTCAGCACTTCCCTTGCAGCTCGTCAGCATCTGTGGCTGCGGTAGCTGCAGGGGACTGTGCGGTGTGTTCAGTTAAAAAAGGGCTTTTTCCTGCCCCTGTGGGCCCTGTTCTGGTGCTTCTCTACAGGGAGAGGGAATCCTCCACAAGGATTGAACACCCTGTATTATAAGGAAAACGTCTGGGAGGTTGCTCAGGAAATTCTTTGTTCATAAAATCATGGGGTGGTTTGGCTTAGAAGGGATATCCAGGACCTTCTCATTCCACTCCCACCTTCCACTAGACCAGGTTGCTCCAGGTCCTGTCCAGCGTGGCCTTGAGCACTTCCAGGGAGTTTCTTGAACCATTTCTTTTCCTTTTAAATTCGGCGTTGTGGATTTTACCTTGCCTGTGCTGAAACTGCACCTTCAGTGGGTTAAGATTCAGAGATCCCACACCAGCAGCGGGTTTGTGACTCCCAGATGTGATTTCCAGCTGGTTGTCACGACCAGATGGGAAAAAATGACCACATTTTTGTGTCTCTTCTGCAAGTCCCTGTTCCCCCACTTTGTGGAATGTGGGAATGTTCAGGTGGCTCTGGAGCTGGGCTGGAATTTGCAGCGGCGCAGGAGGTGATGAACTGAGCAATCCTTGGAGCTGAATACGCTGAGCATGTTCAGTTGCAAAGGTTGAGGGGTTCTCAGAGAATTCCCTTGCCCCTGGAAGAGCCTGTTGGTTCCTTACATCATGGAGAAAGAGCTGGCAATTGAAACTAAAATGTATCCACAAAGGAAATAATTAAAAATATTACTTGTTTATGTGAATCCATTGAACAGGAGGATGTGTATATGTTCTACTCAGCTCGTAATTATTATGGAACGTGCAAAAATGAGCGCAATTATTCTAATTAATGGAAATACAAGCTGAGATGACTTGCTAGGGAATGTTTTATGGTATTTCAGTGTTGCAAAGTGTTTGGGATTTGAGAATTGATTAGATTAATGCGCGGTGAGGTGACACAGACATATGGATTCATGACAACTGACATTAAATAATGCAAAGTAAAGCTTGAAATATAAAATAATTTATTTTGTTACAATGCAGTCAAGCAGCCTTTAGTGCCAGGTTTAACTCCTCCAAACTCCTCCTCTCCAATCTCCACAGAAGCTGTAAAAGAGTTTTGTTAAAACCAGACCCTTGGTCTGCACGTTTCTTGTCCGAGTTTTGCAGGGAAGGCAGTAAATGTTGCTGTGAGCTAAAGGAGACAAAGAGGCTTTGCTTGGTGCAATTAAAGATCAGCTTTGTCATAATCATAAAGCAGAGTTACAAGGTCCTGGCCATAGGCTGCTCTGTCTTCATTAATAAATTATAGTACTGACTGCAATGTTTAATTATTTGCAGGGGTCTTTTATTTTTCCCCTCTCTAGAGCAGTGCTCCCACTCTGATACTGGTGGGGGGAAAGAAAACAATCCCAATTCCAGATTGTCCCGAGGTTTAAATACACCAAACCACATCCTAATGAGTTTTGTGTTTAAAATTTTATATTATCCGACTGTAACATTTCAGGACTGTGCCCTTTGGCTTCTGTCCCTGAGGAAGGTGCTGGGCTGGAGGTTGGGAGAACAGGCAGGGTCAGCTTCTCTGCTCACATTGTGTCTGATTGGCACAGAAAAGTCATTAAAGGGAAGCTTCCAGAACTCCGAGTTAAAAGTTCATCCCCAAAGTTGTTCATCAGGAGCGAGAAATGTCTCCTGAGCTCTCTCAGTGAGAGTTATGGGACAGGGAATCATAAAGGTGTCACAGAGGGGAGCTATAGTGCCCAGTGTGGCTGAGAGGGCCCTGCTCAACAGGAATTTTAAGGGATCCAGCCTAGAAAAACTTCCCCAAACCACAGGATATTTCCATCCTGTATTTGGGAATATAAATTGTTCAATTGGAGCAAACTGCTGCATCATTTTGATGTTGTTCTACTGAAAATAGAAACCCAAGTATTTGAAAATGGGATGGACAGATGAAAAGTCAATCTGAGATTCCTTCCTGAATTATTTAGGATATTGACAGGAGGAAGAATCTGCTCAGTGGTTTCGCCCATGCTCGTAATGCAAGGTGAGCAGTAAATACAAGCCCTTCTTAACTCAGCCCCCTGATTTATGGCTTCATTAATGAAATGGATGACATTTCTTTTATTCATTACTTATTCAAATAGTTTGGAGAAAATATATGTTTTAAATCAAATGCAGTGGAATTTCTGATGAAGCCTCCAGAGAAACATGGAGTGAATATTCAAAGAAATGTCTATAGACACTGATTCTAGGGTAGTTAATATATTGGTAAGGGAAACAAAATTCATCTCAGCCATGCCATGCCATTCAGGATTTCTAATTCCCTAATGTGATGGATACAGCTCATGTTCAATTGCTGAAATAAAAAATAATTTAGAATAAAATATGAAGGATTAATTATATAGAGTTGTTTTCTGTGGGTGGTACAGTCAGCAGGAGAACTCTCGGGATCATGGGAAGTATTAACAGATCCTGAAGAGGAGAGATCCGGGGAGCACATACAGCATTTGTGGTTTGGTTTAATTGTCATTTTTATTTATTTATTTAAATTTGGCACAGGAGGAGCAGGCAGCACCTCTGTGATCCTTCTGCTGCTCTCCCTCTAGGACATGTGAGGGCTCCTGCAGCTGGAATAGAGCTGGACCAGAAAGTGGCATTCCATAGGCTACAAAATGAGGAATTTAAAGCTTGAGGTTGTGGTTGTGCCCTCAGGGAAGGAATTGTGGGGGGAAAGATGGGCTTCATGTGTCCTTGGATTGCGTTGGACAGAGCTTGGAGCAACCTGGTCCAGTGGAAAGTGTCCCTGCTTGTGGCAGGGGGTGGGAACAGAGAAACTTGAAGGTCCCTCCCAGCATAAACCAGTTGGGTGATTCCAGGAGAACTCATCCATCCAGCATTTTTCCAATATATCTGTGGTGGGAATAAGGGAGGGAGTCAATAGCAGGTGGAGAATTCCTCTTCTCCAATGTGGGAAGGTTTCTCTGGCTCCTGAGTGGGGGTTTGTGCCTGGAAAGCCAGATCTGTCCTCCTGCAATCCGGAGGCTGTGGGGCCATGGGAAGAGTGAGACAGGATGGTGAAGTTGAGCTTTTCTGGGAGTAAATCCTGTCCCTGTGCAGCTCCTGGAGCAGCACTGTCCTTCCAGTGACCTGTGACAGATATTTCCAATGCTGTCCTCTGCTTACATGGAAAAATAGCAAAGGAATATTGATATTGTTGGCATTTTCCTTGGGTTTCCTCTTTCCAGTGGAGCTGAGCTCAGTCTGTCCATGAGAACACAATCTCTGCTTTCTGCACATGGAAACTTTGCTAGGCTGAGCTTGGGAATGAGTTTTCCTCTGGTGTGAAATGAGCTGGGATTCTGCTCTCATTCATTGATCAGTGCTCTCCCTAAGTTCTCCTTGGAGTTGTGTTGCGGTGTATAACAACCTGTTTCCGCTAATTAACAAAAAGTTAGGAATTAAATTCCCAAGGGAAATTAGTGTCAGGATCAGTTCATAGAAATAATTTCACCTTCTGCTTGATCCCATTTCTGTACTATTAAAAATCCCATTTCTGCGCTATTAAAAATCTATACAGTTTAATTTTAAGAATTTCTAGCATTGGTTATTTTCCTGCTGGCTGGAGCTCTGTTCTGACACACCGACAATGAAAATATTTTTCAGTGGAGCAGCTAAACTGACTTTTCACCTGGAGAGGGAACTTCAAACAGGCCGAAATTCTATTTTTTAATTACATTTTGACTACTGAAGGTGTATTTTCTTTGGTCAGACATGAAAGGAGCAGCTTTATGGCACTGTCAGCCTTGCTGTGGGTGCCTTCTGTGCTTGGATATGAAATGGAGCCACTGTGTTTTCCCAGTGAGGAAGGAATTCACGGTTGTTTTGCACTGCAGCTTTTAATAAAGGAATGGAGCAATATTTCTAGCTCTTTATTCTCCCCATTTATGGCTTTAATGGGGAATGCTTTGGTGGTTGGAGCTTGGTGCATTTATGGGTGTTACATTTGTTTGTTTGTGCATTAACATCGCTTTGGGTGTGAACCCTGGTGTTCCTCAGCCAAGGCATGGAGAAATGCAGTGTCTCAGAGGGGATGAAATTCCATGCACGTGGCGAAGAATTTGGGAGCTGGTTGGAGGTGCAGTTAGGGTGAGAGGCAGTGGGGTGGCTGGGAAGGTTGGAATTCCCTTCCCGAAGCCCCTCCTGCATTCCTGCCTTCAGATAGTGCAGATATAATTATTTAACCTGTCCCCCGTCGGGCGAGGGCTGTGTTGGGCTGGGAGAAGGGGGAGCTTCATGGATGTGAAATATCACAAGGAAATTGCTGTCAGTTTGGCCATCCTGATATGAAAATAAAAGCCTGAATTAATACCCAGGTCATGGAATCATTGAGTTTGGAAAAGCCATTGAGTCCAACCATTCCCCCAGTGCTGCCAAGGCCACCACTAAACCACGCCCTCAAGTGCCACATCCACAGGGTTTTTGTTGGGATCCACAGGTTTTTTCCATGGAGCTGAAGGTCCCACTCATGATTTGTAACTTTGAGTCTGTCCTAGCTGGGTTTCAGGGCATCTGGGAGCACCAGAGATGGAAGTCCCCATGTCCATGAGGGCAGAGTGGAGAGGCAGAAGGGTCTTCTCATTGCCTGTAATGAAGCCCAGGGTTTTCATTCAGTGCAAATCACACAAATTTCTTCATTCTATAGAAATCCAGAGTCAGATTCCTTTCAAATTCCTGAGTCTTTAATAAATGAACCAGTAAGAGCTGCACTGAGAGAACAAGAGCTTCCAGAAAGAAACACTATGACCCATTTTAAGAACCTTGGTTGATTTTTGAAGCGTTCTAATTAGAGAGACTCAGTACAGTAGGATAGTTTTAATTTTTTTTGTAACTGCTAAATTGTCCTCTTTAAATTATTTCCTTTTAAATGGCAAAGCTCTTCAAGGATGATTACTTTATTCATCTTCAGTCTGGGCAGGCCAGGCACTGAGTGAGAAATTAAAATGGAAGGGGGTTTTGTAGACAGGCTGGTCCCAGTCCTCCTGCACAGGCCAGCAGCAGCCAAATCAATTTCCAAACTATGATTTGTTTGTAGAAATTATTTTGACAGATGGCATGTGCAGGGGCAATTTAAAACCTGACTTTTATGGTGTGTTTATGATTCTTTGTAAATAATTGCATAGTTTCTTCTGAGGAAATAACATCTTAGAAGATGATTACATCTGAGGCTGTTGTGCTTAGTTCAGTCTAGCACAAATCACAGAGGCTTTCTATTAAAGCAAGTCCTGCTCATTGTGTTTTATTGTGCAGCAGTGTTGCTCGGAATGATTGTTTCCTTCAGTGCTGTGGCAAAGTGGGAACTGGAATCTGTGTCCTCACCACCTGCCAGACTTCAGGCACCAGCATTTTTCCTTCCCCTTTTCCCCTTTTTTTTTTCCCCTTTTTTCCCCCCTTTTTTTCCCCTTTTTCCCCCTTTCCCCCCCTTTTTTCCCTTTTCCCCCTTTTCCCCCTTTTTTCCCTTTTTTTCCCTTTTTTTCTCTTTTCCTTCCCCTTCCCTTTTCCCCGCACTCCCTCTGAAAGGATTGCCCAGCTTGTTTTCCCATCGACTCCATGTCTTGAGTGGGAGGAACTGGAGCTGGAGGGATTCAGGAAATCATCAAATACTTGCAGGGCTTGATGCATATGAACGAGGAACCTCTGAATACCCTCCCAAAGGTGGCTCCTGGCACAGGGCATCGGTCTGTGCCAGCTGGACCCTCCTGGCAGCAGTTTGTCCTGTGAATGCTTTTGTTTTTTTTTTCCTTTTTGCTTCACACAGAATTATAGTAAATATTCGTTTCATCTGTTGCTTATTATCTGAGCCAAGATAAATCTGTTGGGTTTGGAGCTCGTGTCTCCGTGTCTTTGCTCCCTGTTCCTTCTCTTTTGATTGGGCAGAGCCGTTCTGAGTGGTGGCAGGAATTTTCTGGGGCAGCTCACGTGTTAGGGTGGCTGTGATCCTGCAGAGTCTTTGCCCTCACAGGTGCTCTCTGAACCCGGAGTGTGAAAGCTTTTAATTGTGAAAATATTTGTGTCTTGATTCCAGCCCTTCCCTGGTCAGCCTGTTCCAATGCCTGGCCACTCCTTCCAGGAAGAAATTTTCCCTGACATCCAAACCTCCCTCAACTTGGGGCCATTTCCTCTCCTCCTGTCACCTGGGAGAAGAGACAATATAGACATGCCTTAAAAGATGGCAAAAACATTTCATAAATGCCTGAAAACGGAACCACATCAGCTGCCCTGCAGCACAGGGGTCTAAATTCCTGCAGGTGACTTTTTGGGGAGATGGGAGGAAGCAGCAGTTAAGCAAAGGGTGGGCACAGGTTAGGGAATAAAGCAGTTTTAATCACAGGGCCGTACAGTCCAACAATGCCTTGGATTCCTGCTTTATGATCTGCATCTCGTTAAATCCTCTCTCATCGAAGAAGCACTCAAAGCATCACTTTAGGTGATGAGCTGACAATTCCCAAAGGAGGCTGTTATTTATTATGAGGTGATTAATTTGCATCCACTGATGGATGGCTTTGGAATTTGTCCATGCACCGATGGAGACAAACTCTTCTGAATTTGTTTCTCCTAGCACAACTTTTCTCCTTAAAATCTGATGCTAGCCTTGATCACTGATCTGTGAAATCCACGATAATCCCTTCATGACAAGGTTGTCTCTTGAACTGACCATTTAAAGGCCTTAGGAACTGCCGAGTGTTTTAATTAACTTGTCTGAGACACTGCTTGTTCCATTTGTCTTTTTCTTCCTTATTTTTCAGTGTCACCGTGGCATCTGTTTGTTCTCAGCCTTTTTTCTCCCCCTGCTAATTATAGACAGGGGAAATAAAAACCTAACCTTGCTGGGAATCCGTGAATATTAAAACATTCTCCAGATGAGCCTGTAAATCTCTGTGCTGCAATTTTTTGGTGCTTTGCTCAGGAATTCACCTCTGGAGCGAATGCAGATCTGCAGGACAAATTAGTAACCATTTCTTACATATTTAAATTTCATTTTTGGCTCACAAGCCTGAACAAAATTTCTGCTTTTGTGCTGAGAATTGGCAGGGATGAACTGCTCCAAACGTAAGGTAAAACGAACAAAGAACTTTCAAGAAATTCTACTGTGGCTGTGTCCTTTTAAGCAAAGCTCAAAGTTATTTTTTACTGTTATTATAGGCATTATTAAATATACATCTGACACTGTCCAAATACACAGGTCTGGGTTCTAAAAACCAGGAATTAGACAGAAATACCCTCACTTGTGGGACTTTTCAAGATGATTTCCTTGGGACTTTTTGAGTAATACGAGATGAAATTTTGACCCTTTGCTATATAGGTCTGTCAGCTTTTCTTCTGATTAAAAAATACAAGTTTAATCAGAAAAGATACAAACAAAATAACCCAACTGAAATTACATTCTGAATTATTTAGGAGGGCGCAGGAGATGAAAGCTGCTTAGGAGTTTCCAGGTTGGAGATAATGCATCATGATCGATAAATGAACACTGTCCTTCCTAACCCCAAATATATTTGGCATCCATTATTAAAGAGGTATAAAATTGTCTGATTCCATTATTAATGCAGGGCTCTGCTGCAGCTGATGTGTGGAGCTCTGGAGGTCACACAGGAAGAACTTAGACTTGCATTCAGAGTTTTTATTTTTCATTATTTTAAAGGATTGTAGGTTTCAATCTTCACCTCCCCTTCAATCTTTCTGTGTCAGTTAAATCCTTCTTACTCTGGAGAGAAATGTGAGTTGGAGGGGCACAGCTCCTAAATTTGGGAGTGTTTGGGATCTGTGCCTTCAACACATTATCCCTAAAAACACAAAGGCAAAGGACAAAGACAGAACAGGAGTGGTGACAGTGCGTTTCCATTGTTTGTGCCTTGGTTTACTCAAATCAGTACACTCCATTTCCTAAATTTCCAAGCTTTTCCATCCAGCTCTGTCAGTTTCTGTAGGATTTTCCTCACTGAACCACTCTCATCTTTCCCTTCCATATCTGCCTTCCCAGAGACTGCAGATGTCAGCAAGTCCTGCTGGTAATTTGCAGTTTGAGGCTTCCTGACTCTGGAACAAAACCCTAAAGCTCATTATGGCATGGTTGTGTTCTTCCCGTGGCTTTGCTCCTGTCACCACCTAATTCAGTTTAATTTTACAGTAACATCAAGTGTCTGTAGGTATTTATAAAGCTTGGGATATATTTTCAGCTGTTTTGTCAGGGGAATCCCACTGCGCCCGCAATCCTTAACCCTGAAGATGTTGTCTTGTACAAACGAGTTGTAAAGTGCTGCTCTTAGGTGGGGAATTGTGATTTATCTCCCAAAAAATCACAGGTCCTGTGAGTGAAGCTACAGCTGGAACTCTGACTTGGGCTCTGGGCATCATTTACGGGTTTCCATCTTCGCAGTTTGCTGTTGTTTTACAGTAAACCTCGAGTTTTCACTTGAATTTTGCTTTCTCTGCCAAACTGTTGCGAGTCCACGTGTCTGTGGCCCTGAAATATGGGCAGTTTCTCTACTCGAACTGAGCATCCCTCTGGAGTGAGAGGAGAGGAATCCTGTACGCTTTTTAACTGAAAATTAATCTTCTAGGGAGAAAAAATAGAGTTATTTTTATGTTTTCCACTTCAAAAATAGCAGGTAGGTTACTTGAATTTTTTAATCAGCATTATCTAAGTTGCTTCCATTTTTTACATCAAGTTTGTAAGTTGCATTTTGATCTTCAGTGATGCGTTGCCTTCTGCCAGCTGGATTTCAGACCTGTCCCATGGAATTCACATCCGTCATCTCCTAATGGAGATAATTAGAATTTCCCTCTACTCATACGCTCCAAAGAAGTGAATTCACTCGATCCTTTTTCTTGTGGAAATCTTTGTCATTCCAGAGACTCTCTTTGGACTCCAGTACTTTATAACCAAGCGAGAAATAGTGAAAACTGTTTGTCTTACATGAACCTTTTATAAACTTTTAATTTCTCTGCCAGCTCTGGTGTGTTCTGAAGCTGTGCCTGTTGGCCAATTTGACCCCCACTTTTTTTTGGGGGGGTTTTTTAGCTCTGCAAAGCAAAAATGTTGTGAACTTCTCCCAACTCCAAAGATCCAATTTCCATCTTGCTCTTAGTGACATTTACAGCCTCCTAAATCTTACTCCAGGATCGTTCACAGATAAACTTTGTTCTTTACTGGGAAATAAATAGGTGCCACTTTGAGTAGCTCCTCTTTTACAGCTTCTTGTATCCTTGGATCTCTCGTTTCCCAGGCAGGTGAGGTCAGAATTGCTTCTTTACACTGGTGAAAGTCAAATCTACTGAAAATCAGTCCAAATGCTGCCATTTATTCAAGCATAATAACAAGACTATACATTTTTAATTTTATTTAAGTACACGGATTTAAACCCAGCTATTTACTGTAGCAGAATGTTGATTGTTCTAAATGCTTTAGGTGGCATCTGTGTGCTTTTCCAGGGATAAAATTGTTAATAGAAGTACAAACACTCCCAGAAATAAAGAAGAAAAGCTGCATTTTTCTTTTCACCTCTCTCCTTTAACGTAGCTTCATCTGTTCCATCTCCTCAGGAGTCACTGAATAAATAACAAACAGAAATACAAAAGGGAAAATAAGCAGCACTTATGGTTTTTTTTCTCACCTAATTTATGTTGTGGCTCTCTTTTAGGGTTGTGCATCCTACTTTTTATTTTAGATGTGTTATTGGAAGGGTGAAATCATCTCTAAGCAGGCAGATGAAACCAGATTTCAGAAGTGATGGATAAAACTGATGAAGTGTTTTTACCAGGCAGAAGCAGCTCCAAGGTTTGTGGCAGTTCCAAGGCCACAGCCCTTGCTGGAAATAGAAAGCAGCAATAAATTGACAGAAACCAATGATTCAGCCTTAAGATTCCAGAAAACATAAGCAGAACCCCACTCCCAGCTCGCAGCAGTATTTTGTGCACATCAATTCCTTTTTTCACATTAAAGTTTAAGAAGATTTGGAGCAGCTCTTGTATAAAATATATCCTGTCTGGGATGCAGACAGTGTAATCCGTAGCTCTGTCACAATTCCAGTCCCATCACGTACTAACCTGTGTAAACCAGAGAATAAGATTTCCATGGGCTGGATTATTCCATCTCTGCCTGCTCTGGGGCAGGCAGGAACAGTTTTTTAGGGAGAGGGACCCTGGCACAACTTTGAAGTTCCTCACACCAGGAAAAATGTGCAGCAGAGGAGTTTCCTATCCATCATGAGCTGTTTTTTATAAACAAAATAAAATCAGATCAGCTGGGGTTCAGTCCCTGAAAGCTGTCTCTGGTAATCAATCTCTCCACATGCCAGTCTCTCTGTATAATCCCACATGTTTTTGATACAGAATGCTGCTGGGAATGGTTTCTAGGAGCTCCAGTAAAAGGTGGGGAAGATCTCCACGCGGGATTAGGCCCAACCTTTGTGTCAGCATCAGGACACCTTTTAATTCCTGTGAAATTCTGCTCCTTCCTTCTCCTGTCCTTCACCTCTTGGGATGCATAAATTTCACTGTTTGCTTTTAAACGTTCCTACTGGCACCACAACCTCATAAACGTTGGCAAAAAATCCCATTCAGGCTCCATTGTCCTAAGACTGAGAGACCAAATCTGGCAAATCTGTGCACGGATCTGCAGTCTGGGGGAATTAATAGCTCTGACCCGCACCTGCCTCGTTCCTGCAGTGCCTTTTTGTGAGAATCCTTTTCCAGATGAGCTTCCAGCAGCATCTTTGCCAGCTCCAGGCTGCCTGGGTGTGATTTATACCTCGTTCCCCACCTGCCTAGAGAGTGCCTCACCCTCCTGCACAGATGGTTGGATTATTTGCAGTCCCCACAAGGTCTCCCTGAGGATTTCTGCCTTCAGCATCCATCGCCATGTTTATTTTTGGGCCCGGATTGTTGCCTTGCTTTTGCCAGCACTGGGCCTTCTGTCTCCACCCAGGAACCAAATCTGCTCCGTCACTGACTAGCTGGTGGCTCCGTGGTATTTTATTTTTCGTGTGTAATTGTTCACAGTATTGTTTTCATTCTGGAAAGTGAACACTCCGCGCCTTGTTCTTATCCCGGATAATTCCAATGTGCTGACCCAGTAGCTTTCCTTTAGATGTTCATTTTCTCTCTGCCATCCTGCTGTTTGCCAGCACCTCTGGCCTTGCCTAAATCCAAGAATATTTTAATGTATCCACGGGAATTCAGATTTTTCTGCTTTCTGCAGCTTTCTTTAAAGTACAAATAGAGCTCAGCTGATGGCCCAACACCTTTATTTTTTTTTCCTTTTGAATAATAAACTGGTTCCCCCGACTAGAGAAAATATTCCCTTTTATTTCCTCAATATTTGTGTTCACACAGATGTCTTCTCTTTGAACGCTGATTCCTCTCTTAATATTTGGGGTTCTTCTGTACTAGAAAATCCAGTTAGAGCTCAGTCCTCACTTGAAGCAGATAATGGGATTTATTTTAGTTGTGTAGATTGGGGCCGTGTTACAACACTGCCCCTGAGTCAAGTTGCATTTTAGACATAAAAAGGGGCCTGATTAGGTACCATGGTTAAAATGTGATTTAGCTACACCTCAATTGCAGGGCGTTTTTAGCCTGGGCACAATCCCATCTCTGTGGTGCTCAGGTAGAGAGGGTTTATTTGTGCAGCAGTACCAACCCCGGGGCTGAGGCTGCGAGAGCTGCTGGGATTTATCAGATAAACACCTATAAACTGCTTGTTTGCTCCTGCAAATCCTCTGGAAATTTTCTATTAGCAGCCTTTACAAGTCCTCAGAGCCTCAAAAATAAATCTGATTAACGCTGCTGCCTCATTCCGTCTGTGTCGTGTTCTGCACGGAGTGGGAATGGCTTTGGCTTGGAGCACAGGTATCCACCACTCCCCTTCTCTTGGAAGAGAGGCCTCTGTAAATCAACTGGAAAAGCCATGGGGTCTGTGGATAACCCAGAAATTACTGCTAATTGAGAAGGATATGTAGGATTAAAACCCAAGTGCACCTTCACTGGAAAACATCAAAGAAACAAAGCAGAGCTCTTTGATTTCTTTACTGTCTGTGCTTCATTTTTGATGCCAGGAACCTCCATTTGCTCATTCTGTCAGCCTGCAAAGTCTTTATTTCATATTTGCAAGGACTTGAAGAAATTGCTGCTCAGAGTACTCCCCCCAAATTATTGCTGTTCTTCAGCAGGAAAATACCACCTCACTAAATGCCAATCCATGATTCCTGAACTGGGATCGTGGAGTGCTCGCTGTCACCTTGGAATATTTCATAAATATCATTCCAGTTGGTAACTCTGATACATCTTTTAAAAATTGAAAGAATTCTCATCACTCTAAAGTCCAGGAGATGGGATGTTTGCCCTGAGTCTTTTTGGAGTGTTAGCAGTGACCAGCAGCAGTGGGAGTGGGAAGTGGGAAGGAAAGACCCAAAGGAGCTGTTTAGGGATTGGATAAGGAGGGAGAGTAGCATGAAATTATGGGATTTGTTATGGGAGTTCCTGTCCTGCTCTGACCATGTTTGGGACATTCCCTGGCAATAGGGGATGGAACAGGGGAGCAGAACTATGAAATGTGTTCAATAATGGCACCAACCCTCTGTGTTTGAGCTTTTTCCCTGTCTGGAGTATTCCTGCAGTCCCTTGGGTTGTGCCTCAGCCTTCTGGGTGATTTGGCATCCCACAGAGAAAGCGTCACCTGATGTCTTCATGGTATGGCTTGAGCTGTGTCTCACCTGACATCAGGTCTTTTCCTTTGGTTTCCTGTGCAGGGAGGACATTCTGTGAAGTATTTCTGGCCTGTTCCAGGTTTTCATTTTCGACTGAGATGTGTCAGTTAACTCCTGTTCATCACTGGATGTGCCTGGTTTTTGGTCTTGGGGCTTTTGGCTTTCCATCCAAGCCCCGCGATTAGATTGCTTTTTGAATGAAATCCAAGCCTCTCTTGACAGTTCCCAATAAACCTCCATTTCTGATTCATGGACACCACTGCCATAAAATTTGGCACAGGATAACTTTCCATAGCAGTAAACAACATGAAAATCCAAAAATCAAGAAGACTCTTACAGACAAAGGTTGCTGTTGCCCTTCGTGCTCTTTTTATTCCTTTTCTTCGCCTGTTTTAAAGGCGTCTGCAGGGCTCAGCTTCCCTGTTACATTGTACAACACCCCAGTTTCACTGAAGTACAGAAAATACCTTTTCACCCATTCAGCCATGAAGCTATTGCTGTTACAAATGGATTTTTCTATAAGCATCAGCCCACATAGCCAGGTCTGGAGCTCATCAGAGCAGCCTCCTTGGGAAGAGCTGCTGTGGTGCTGCTGTGGTGCTGCCTCACCTTTTGTTTCTCCTTTGCCACCAGAAGCTCTTCTGTCTCCATAAGAAGTCCCTCTAAATCCTGAAATCTTGTGTATTTTTAACTCCTCTGCAGCTTCAGCTGCCTCTGATGTGTTTTACACAGCTGATCACCACTTCAGGCTCCAAGTGTTTCACTGTGGCATCCACGACCTGCCCAGATCATCCATCAGCCCCACTCCTTCTGATGGCTGCTTACAGCTTCAGTCTTTTCCACGAGCATGCCAGATTTCTCCTTGGAAAATTTCAATATCCTTTCACAACTCCTCTTCTGAACCACAGCCCCATTTTTGATTTATGAGCCTTTTTATTCCTTTGCTTCTCTCTCTCTCCTTTCTAACCAGTGTAACCAATTCACCTTTTCAGAGATAAACTACAATCCAAGAGAGATCCAATATAACACTGGAAGTGCCTTTTTTCCGATGGCAAAATGTGCTGTAACACCCAGACAGAGCTGCTTTGCTTTGAGATCAAGCACTAATCCCAGTTATTTAAACTTCCCTTCAGAGCTAACATGTAGAGTGATCAGGATGGAGAGTTTTTAGTTTATATTTTATCTCCTCACTTCATGGTGTTAAATGATGTTGCTGTGCCAAGTGGAGACAGGGAACAGGGAAACAGAAAGCCCCAAAGAGTTAATAAACCATTACAAGGAAAAGGTGAGGGAAACAGAGATGGATGGGATGGATAAATAGTCAGCAGCAAGTCTCTCATGCAAGGAAAAATTAATGTCTGGAAAAGCCTGAGAAGTTTTTGTTGTTGGAACTTCCCTTTGTGTTGTTCAGGAAGCTCTGCAGGAGAAGGGAATGTGGGGGTGAACATGGTGATGCCGGTTGGACTTGAGCATCTTCGAGGTTTTTTCCAATCTGAATGGTTTTGTGACATTTTGGAGGTGTTTGGGTTAATTTTGCCAAGATAAGGGATGTGATTTAGGGATGGCAAAGCCACATATTCCCTGTAATCTCTGGGCAAAGGGACCTCTGGAAGGAGAGCTGTGGCAGGTGTGGGGCTTTCTTATCACCTGCAGCTCTGATAAAGGCGCTAAAGTGATCCGGGAGTGTAAAAGTAGATCAGAAGGAAGAATGATGTGGAATTATGATACAGATTTATTTAAAAACTGTTGAAAATTTAAAAAGCAGCATCCACCTTTCCAAATGAAGATACCACAGCTTTCAATTTCTATTAAGACAATTCCTTTTCGTGCGTGAACTCACTCCCAACCTGTGAGCAGCTCATCCTGCTTGCTCTGAGCTATGCAAACTAAACAAAAAACTTGGATCATGTGATTCCCTGGAAGTTCTTGCCAGCTGCTCCCACGTTATTGAGTAATCGATCATCAGGCTGGTGCTGCATTCGTAGTGATGCATTGCACTGATGCATCGTTAGGGGAACTGTATCCTCTGATATATTAGTCAATAACAGTCCTGAGGAGGGAAATATTTGGAGAAATCAAACTCCAAAATCTGATTTCTAAAATGATCCATAAGTGCAGTGTAAATGGGAGATACTGACAGCTCGTGTTCCTGCGTTACCTCTGCGTGTGAAGCTCTGTGCACCTGGGACTTGTGGGACCAGCAGCGTCTGCTTTTCCTTACCACAGGCTCCGGGATCAATGGGAATATAAGGAAATGGGAGAAGGAATTTAAGGAAATGGGAGAAGGAATATAAGGAAATAGGAGAAGGAGAGGAAAGCATCTGCCCTTCCTGAGCTGGGAAAAGAGCAGGGAGGTCTCTCACAAATTTGGGTTTGCCAGCCAAATTCAGGTGTCTGGTGCACTGGAAAATCCCTGCAGGATTTAGCCTTGAAATCTGTATCAGACTGCAACAATCCTTTAAATTTCCTATTGAAGGGATTTTTGAGGAGCAACAAACTTGGCACGCTGTTCCTTCCTCTCCAGTTAGTGCTGGTGACAATTTTAGGCTGTGGCACAGCTTTGTCCCTGGTCAGGGCAATCTCTGGAACTGTGGCTGCAGCTTTTAGAAGCGCACTGATAAATGGGGTTTAATTTTCAGCAGTGCTCCCTCGCTTCAAGTGGGAGTGAATGGGAACTCCGGGTGAGCAACTGCAAGAGCCAAAAAGCACAAAACCCCGTTTTGTTTATCATTCAGGACACCCTCGTTCGTGCTTTTCCCAATCCCCAAGGTTAGACAAAAATACTTTTTACCGTCTAGAGATAAGGATTTAACCTTCAATATGTAAATTATTTAATAAGCAGCATGACCTTATTAAAACAAAGTGCTTTGCTTCCATTCTTGGCTCTTTAAAGAAACACCATTTAAAAAAAAAAGACAATAAAGTGATCCTTCCTCTATGGTTGTGCAGGGAAATAAATAACTTAGGACATGACTAATCTCATTTTAGGCTAAAATCTCTTCCAGTGAGCTGTTTTTCAAATAAGTTTCTTAATTGGCAAAGATGTTTATGTGTTTGGGGTTTTTCCTAAATTGGGTGATAGCTGTAAACAGGGAAAAACGAAATACCAAAGATAAATATTTGTGAAGTGCCAAAAGGTTAAATTAACATTTATTTGGGACTTTTTAAGGCAGCGTTTTTACAGCGGTTTGGGAGCTCTGAATGAAGATTTATAAAACTATTCTTGTTAAACTTTTTGTGGTGCAGAGCTCGTTCTGTGAGTTGGGTCATTGCCCACATCAGTGGCAAAGTTCAGGATTTGGGGATTGTGGTGTGGAGTGACATTATTTCGTCTCAGTTTGAAGGGCATGAAAATTCTGCACTCAGTTTTGACCCTCCTAATCCTAAGTAAGAGAGAAAAATAAGTTCTAACTATATCTGCATATTTATTTTTCACTGTTCAGACCTTGGGGCTGTCTATAACAGTTGTTTAGGCTGGAGAAGTGGAATTTTATTTTATTATTTTATTATTTAATTTTTCTTATGCTTATTCTTCACTAAATGAACCTCAAGCTCATCCCAGAATCCACAACAGCCTTGTCACAGCCAGGAAAGGGAGAATCCAGAGCTAAATGGCAGCGATGCCTCTGCCTTTAAAAACATATGGAAGTGGGAAATCATTCATCATTTTTCAGTCATTCTCTTTTAGAGGATTGATGTGAAATATTTCAACCATAAAGGGAACATTTACAATAAAGTGTGTTCTGCTGCTGATTGGAAACACAAAAGTTTTCTGTCAGGTCAGTCTGAATTTTCAGCGAAATGATGCAGTCAAGAAAAAACAGAAAGAGAAGAATAAAATGTGGTGGTTAAAGTGAAACATAGAAAGAGAAGAATAAATTTCTGTGGTTAAATGGAACCTTAGAAGCTGACAGCAATATTTATTTGTAGTTTGGCCACAGGAAATGTCATGATCCTACATCTTAAACCAGTTCTGGCTGTATTCAGCTGATGTGGTCCTTCCCGGTCCATGGGAATAAAGAAAACCAGGACTGACCCCCTGGAAACAGGAGCAAGAAAAATATTAAACTGCATAATCTGGTAAATTCTGGCAGAATGAAAACAATTTCACTCTGCAGATTTTTCTCAGATCTGTGTAGTCTGGAATTCCAAACACTCCTTTATCTTCGGTAAAGCTGTTGGTCTCTGTGCTCTGAGAACCCACCCCAGCCCACGACAACAAGAACTTCTCAGCAAATCTCCCTTTCTCGTTCGATGATTTTCCTAAAATTCCCTTGAATTATCACCTCCTAAACATAGAAACCCATAGCAAACCTCCAGCAGTTCCTCACATCAGAACAAAAGACTGAAACCACCAAAAAACTTGAGACATAAAATAAAACAAATCTCCTCTAATCATTTGAGTGCCCTGCTTCGCTTGTCCAAGAACTGTTGCCATTCCCTTTTGCCACTTGTGGTTGCTGTAATCACTGTAATTCCCAGGCTGAAATGCTATTTTCCGGAATGAGGCTGAGGAATTTGTCAGAACTGTCACTCCTGCGGGAAGTTTCGGCCTGGCCTCGTCAGCGTTTTCGGCCTGCTGTGATTTGTAGAAACACAAAACTCCTGACACCAGGTTTGTGAATGTTTTTCCCTCGGCATCAGGGCAACAGGAAGAAAGTTCTGATTCAGGGAGATGTGTTGGAGATGCTCTGCAGCTATCCCTGAGGATAAAGGAGTTCTGCACTAGCTCAGGCCTTCTCAAAAAGCAGCTTTACCACTGCGGGTCACGTTGTTCTCCCACCTGCACCACTCCGCAGCTTTACCCAAGAATAATGAAATTAATTTTGCTCAAACTTAATTTGCCTTCTATTAATTACCCACCTGAGAGCTTAAGTCATTTTTGAACCGTATTAAATTCTTTTCATCTCCTTTTCCCTGGTTTATTTACCACTTAGCAGACGAGATGCAAAACAAAATTTCATCAGGTTAAGGGAGAAAGCTGTGTCCCTGCTCAGTGTTTATCTTGCTGTTTAATTTTGAGATTATCTTTAGTGTCTTGGCTCTCCAGAGCAGATGGGCTGTAGGCTTGCTGTAAATCACCCTCAAAGGAGCTGTCTCTTAATGCCTCAGGCTGTAAAATGTAGGTGCTGCTGGAGCCCACACTGCACCTTGCCCATTTTTGCCGGTGTTTCTTTATTTTTCCACGCCGCCGCAATTCCAACGTGACTTCATTTGCTTCTCCTGAGAGCAAAAAAAGTGATTTTACGTCGTTGGCTAAATATTTCCTACACCTGGACATCCCTTCAGTGCTGCAGTGCCTGAGCGCTCAGCTCTCACCTCTTATTTTGCCTTCACCTGAAGCTCTTTTGGTTCCACCTCATTCCCACCAAGCAGTTGCTCCCATTCCCATTCCAGGTAGGAAACAGCTGCTATCCCAAATAAATCAGGAAATTCTCTGCTGTTTCACAGTGCCAAAAGATGCCAGCACAGGACCCACAAATCTCAGGGTGCAGCTAGAACTGCTCCTTAAGTTATTTATAATCTTGCTGATTGAAATGTTTCTTGTTGTTCGTGGCTTTTTCAGGCCCATTTTTTTTTGGTGTCACCCCGTTTTCAGCACTTTTTGTGCAGTAGGAAAAAAAAAAATCCCTCCCATGACCTTCAGGCTGGAAAAAATAGGCTGGGAAAGGAAGATGTGAGCTGCAGATGGATGACATGAATAACTTGGGACAGAACAGCCTGTGAGTCGTACAGAGTTATCCATCTCCTCCTTTTGCCAGGAGCTCATCATTCCATGATCTGTTCCAGGGAAGGAAAACTTCCCTCACATTTAAAAACTTCGCTCAAACGACTGAGGACATTCTCTGTTCCCAGCAGACAGAATTCAGTCCTGAGACTGAACTTGACTTCCCCACATTGCTTTTGGTTCTGGTGTGCCTTCGGGTCAGCTTTGGACTGGCTGGTGGAGATTTTAATGGGCTATTTTTGGGGTTCTGGCGGTGCTCAGCAATGTTTCTCCATGGTGTCAACAAAGTCGCCAGCTCTGCAAGTAGGGCTCTGTTGGGTATTTTTAGGAAGGGCTCCATATGTGCAAGAGAGCTGCAAGAACATCTCAGGAATTCGGGAGGAAGCTGAAGTTCACAACTGAAATTACCAGCTTGGAATTCCAAGAGAGTGAAGGGAAAAGTTTCCTTCACCTCTCATTTCCTCTGCTCACCCTGTGTGTGCTTCACCAGTAGCCCAGGGATGTCCTCAAGAGCTGCAATTTTACCCAAACTGGGAAAAAGCAGCAAATAAGGTTTGGTTTTGTAAAGAGATAACTAGGAAGCAGGAAGGAAACACAATAATTTGGGGGGAAGAGTCACAGCTTTGGGGCAGCTCTAAAGCAGAAAGTTATCCAGATCTCCAGCAAACTGATAGGAATCAATCCTTAGCAGAAAATGGAGGAACTGGGGTGAAGAGAAAGGAAAAACATGCCCAGCCACTATGAAAATGGGCTTTAGCTGCTGTAGTTTAGTTATTTTTTCATGGTAATTATTCAGCCATATTTAAGAAAAGCCTTTGGATTTCTTTAACTTTTAAAATCTTTCTTTGAGGAAAAAACAATTCTGTTTCTTCCTAACAAAAAGCCTCAGAGTGACATTCCTCTCCTTTTCCAGAGGTTTACCTGTTTTTACTCGCTCATGCACTGAGCCAATCTGCAGGGAGAATTAATATATTAGATACTCCAAGCCAGCTCATTTTTCTTCTGTCACTTTTGCCATGATTAATGGTAGTGCAAGTGTGTTTAACTCTGTTCCAAATGACACTTCTGTGATTGCTCAGTGCTTGGATACTTTTTGAGTCCGTTATCATTAACTAAAAATAAATATCAGTTAGACTGCAAAGGCAGATAAAACCATTTCTTTTGCTCTTTCCTTCCCTTTCTTGTTTATTCTGGCTTTGTCCTGTCGGAATTACTGACTTGGTGCATTTAAATATCGATAACATTTCCAGCAGCTGTAAAAATTATGGAATTAAGTGGCATTTAAGCTTCCTGTATTTTATAAATATAGAGTGAAGCATTGATATCTCCTTTAAATGGATTGTTTCAAACTCATAATTGTCCAGCTACTAAAAGCTCTGCGCCCTGAGGTGGCAGGGAGATAAAAATCTTGCTCCCATCTGATAAGCCAACTTTAAAGGGAATCAATACCTGAATCTATCACCTGCTTTTATAACAATATCCTGTGCTAGGGCACAGCACAAAAAATAGCCAGGAAACCATTAAGGGCAGGAAATTCTTCCAGACTGGTTTCTCAAAAACCAGAAAAAAGGGTCGGGGGGGGGGGATGAAGGATA
>VZRS01012638.1:538976-616277 GCA_013398055.1 Ifrita kowaldi
ATAGAAAGGGATTGTTTCTAGAATTGCAAAGAAGTATTTCAGGGCTAGGAGGGATTTTTAGGAATTTTAAGGCCTTCCTTGTGGAAGAGCCCCTGAGTGTCCCCAGGGCTTTCCCAACCTCAATGATCCCATGATTATCTTGATTTTTCCTTCCTTTCCTCTGTCATGAAGGTGAAACAATTTAAAATTTTATTCCTACCAGCAGGTGGGAGTAGAAATTCCCAGCGCTGGTCACGAGGAGAAGGAGAATTTCCAGTATTTATTTAGGCACTGCTGCAGAGGCTTGGAGGAAGTGGTTGGTGGATGAATCCTTCCAGTGCTCCTCGCAGGAAAAGCAGAGGGGATTGATGGATTCTATCTTTAGTGAATATGTGCGACACATCGTGAGTCTCTCCGGGTTTTGAGTCACTGCAAAGCAAAACTACCCATTATCAAAGCTGATTAGTTCATAAGCAACCTGCCCGTCAGCCACTTAGAAAGAGGGGAGAAAAAAAGTTGCATTATTAATGCAGATTGGTATTGCTGTGTGGAAACGGCTCAGCCACTGTGAAAACTCATCCACCACCAGGCAAAAAAAAATTGAATTATTAATGTGTATTATTAATTCTCCCCAAAATCCCTTAAAGGGATATGAAAGGTTTCAGCATTTCTTTTGAGGAGATTTTAGAGTGGTGAAGCTGGAGTGTGCAGAGCAGCCGTCCCCAGCATATTAAAGTAACATAAATAATGAATGAGTTATGGAGAATCATCCCCCAAGAAGAGCCAAATGTGCATTGTTAATGTATATTATTTGTATTAAATGTAATCCCCAGAAAGAGAATTCGAGGAACTGCAGAGTGTCTGTTGAAGCCTTGGTGCATAATCCATGGGCAGGAGGAAATTTGGGATCAGGAATGTGCAGTACCTGTCCTGTCAGCCTGGTTTGGGGAATTCTGGAATCCCGTTTGGAAATGGGTTGGACTCAGTGGAAGTTCCTGTTTGTGTCTCAGTGAGGAAGGGCCAGGAAGAGACCAAGTGGAGTTCATGGGATCAGGGATGGATTTGCTGGAAGAGGAAAGGAGGAGTACACAAACTGTGCGTTCATGTTTAGGTGGCTGCTCAGATCAACACATTTTTTCATCTTTTTATGCCAAGATGCAGGAAAATAAATAGGGAAGTGGATATAAAAGATGAAGTGACATCCCAGCTGGGCTTCATATTCATTAGGTTTTACTTCTGCTCTTGCCTTATCCCGGAGGTTTAGGGAGAGCCTTTGGCTTTAGCTGGAAAGCAGAACCAAACG
The DNA here is from genome assembly GCA_013398055.1 of Ifrita kowaldi. Taxonomy (NCBI): domain Eukaryota; kingdom Metazoa; phylum Chordata; class Aves; order Passeriformes; family Cinclosomatidae; genus Ifrita; species Ifrita kowaldi. Next base: position 540,259 of record VZRS01012638.1, read on the forward strand.
TTCCCAAACATTCTGTTTGCTCCATCTTTGGAGGTGAAGGGAACTCAACCCAAGAGCTCCAGCAAAGCCATTAAAACTCTGCTCTGTGTCAGATCTGCTGGATCAAGGACATAAATGAGATGCATTCCATGGTACAGAATCTCTTGGTTTCAGGTCACCAAGCCAATTTTGTGAAACATGGTACGTATTTAAGCCCCTTTTAAAGGATTTGAAGGTGTTATGAGATATACTTTGTAGATCAAGCCTAACTTAACGTTGATGGTCTAACAAGTTGTAGTGTTTTGATTGAATACCCAGTCTGCTGGTCTGTTTATTTTATTGAATATCCAGTCTGCTCAGCCAACAGGGATTTGGAATGGGAAACCTTCAGGCACAGATTTGGTGGGGTGTTTGGAAGCCTAAAGGTGGCAGCAGGTGTGTAAAGGAGTTTTTTAGAGTGATGGTTGTGTTAACAGTGAAATCCCTGCGTACACGGCCTGCAACATCTGTGAGCAGGTGTGTGGAAAGCCCTGCATGGAGTGATCCCTGCAGTTATTCCCGTTCACAGGAAACATCCCCACGCCTGGAGCAGCGGGATCTGCTGAGCCGCGGGCTCTGCCCTGGCCCTGCTCCAGCCGCTGCCGGGCGTGCTCCTCCCCTGAGCCTGCAAAGTGGTTCTGTTGATATGCTAAAAGGATTATTTGGAGGGTGAATGTGGTGTCAGCAGACCTTGAGACCTTTCTCCTCATGTGCACAGCCCCAGAGGAGATTATCCATCCTTGTGGCTGCGCTCCCAGCTTTCCATGCCTTTATCCTCTTCCCCAGGGGACGTCGAGGCACGGGAGGAGTGGATGGCTGCTGGAAGGTTCTTGAGGAAATTTATATTGGGGAAAGGCAAAGCCCAAGTCTCAAGGTGTAAAATAAGTGCTGCAGTCACTGCCCTGCCTTCCTCTACCGTGAGGAATTCCTGTGGATAAGGGACAGCAAGTGAGTGAGGACCCGTTAATGGCTTAGGGCAGTATCTGTCACCTGCTCGGGAACTGGAGAACATCAGACTTGGTTTGAGGACATATTCAGCCATCAAATCTTTTGTTTTCATCTTAAATCTGTTTTGCAGATTTATTTTGGTTGCACTGTTAAAAAGAAATTGCTATTATTATTATTGTTATTCTTATTAAGAAACTCCTTTACCCAGCAGATTGTCAAAGCTTTAAACAACACAACAATTTGAGATTTTACACCCATCTTTCTGCAGACCTGAACAACTGCAGAACAGATGGTTCAGCTGGTAGTGGAGGTAAAAGGCTCTGCAGATTAAAAAATTGTTGGCTATTTTTATGCCACTTCTGCTTTGGCGTTTTGCCTCACTTTTGCATCTTTGCATAGCACATAAAATGAGACGTTGCTGAATGTTTTCAACTTTTTAAAACTTCTTCTAATGATGTACAGTTTATTCTGTGTAGGAGCTCAAAAGTCAGAGCTGATCCAAAGAAGGAGAGTTAAAAGTAATGGAATATCTTTGGAATTTCTGATGAAATTAATATTTTGGCTTTGGACTTTTTTCTCCTTTCATTAAAGTCACTTTCCCTAAACAAGCTGTGATAAGAATTTGCTCCTTGAAAATAATTCTGTCTCAACACATTTTAAGCAGTGCAGTATGGACATAGTGGCCTTCTAAAAGGCAAAATTTGATAACAAAATTAACTTTTGTTATCAAATTACAATTTAGGGAGTTAAAGAAGCCCCATAGATGATCTTTGTGCTGCATTTGTGTCCCTCAGAAAAATGTCTTGCTCCTTTCAGGCTGCTCAGGTGGTTTGGCACAAGGTACCTGTAACTAGTCAAAAATGAGGATATTTACACATGTGGATCTCCCCAGGTCAGTGCAGTGTCCGTGCACTGAAGTGAAACACCCACAGACGTCTGGCAGGATCAGTGCCTGGCTCCAAAAGTGACTGGCATGGGCTCCATCCTGGCACTCCCGAGGGCAGGGGCTCTCCACGTGATTTAAAAACCACATCCAGAAAGGAAGGGCTTCTCCAGGCACCGGCTGCTCTGCAGGTCACCCCCAGCTTTGACATTCATCAAGTGGTTTTTTAATGGGTTGTCCTGAGAGTTAGATTTGCTTGGCATGGCATTAACGCCACAGCCATGGGTGGATTTGGGAGCAATAATTGGTTCTGGAGGGATGAAGATCAGCTCCCATCTCCCTTTTTCCAGAGGGGAATCCTCACTGCCAGGCTCCATCTCTGACTGCAGAGCAGACAGGAAGGGTCTCCAGCGTGCTTGGAGAGTCTCCAGCTGCTGGCTGGAGTTCAGAGGGGTCTGGGGTTGGGGCAATAGGGGTTGGAGATTCCCAAAAAAAAAACCCCACCTGGTTTTCTTCTTGTGCCTGCAGAGAAATTCTGGCCTGACCCCAGTGCCCCATCACAAACCTTTCACTGACATCTTCTCCTCCACCTCCTGCACTGTTGTTTCTCTCTTTTCCACGGGTGCCATTTTTTAATGATCAATGTGATCTCCACAGGGACAGTGTTTAAAGAACCGTAATACTTAACAACCTCCTTACCTTAATTGAGTGTTTATCTCAGCTATTAAATATTCTTCAGAGTTCTTTCAGAGAAAAACCTTGAGGTGCTCATTAAAATTAATGTGTGTGGTTTGTTTGTTTAGCTGCCAGAAAAAGAAAACACGCACACAAGTGTTTCCAGCCTCCCTGGTAATGTGCAAAGGTGAGAACCAGGGTGCAACTGTGAGGGGTGTGAAGGAATTGGGAACAGCAGAGACTGCTCCCAATTTCCTGTTTTCCTAATGTTTCAAGCCTACACATGCTCTGATGGTGCAGCACAGGGTGATTCTGGCTGAAGGAAAGGTGTTTTTATTAAAGGTACTCTGCAAAATTAAGGAAAAAAGGGATAATTAAGGTAAATTCTCAATATTGACGCTGTAAATTTAGCAAGACTTTTGAGTCACACGAAGCAGGCTCAGGCAGCTGCTCAGCTGGTGGCGGAGCCCCAGGTCACCAAAGATTGGGAACAGCATTAAATTACACTGCTGCCATGGTAGGCACTGAAAAGGCCAAGAAAAAAATAGATTCTGTGGGTAGGGATGAAATATTTTCGACAGGCTGATTACCTCATGCAGGAAAATGAGTTAATACTTGCAGCAGCCCTGTAAATTGTTTCTTCTTTTGGGAGTGGTTTTCAGCTGTTGTGTTGTTCGGAATTGAGGTGCTTTTGTTTGTGGGCTCTGGGCAGTGCCAGTGTCAGAAATGGCATTGGTGGAGCTGAGGTCACAGAGCTCACACTGCTGCCTTGATAGTGCCCCAGGTGAAAGTGGAGGCCTCTTATCTTAAATACAAGATTTTCCTCAAGAACCATAGAAAGATAAATGTGAGCACTCTGATCATGGGAATGCCTTGCTCCTCTCCCTCTGAGCATGTGTGAAATGGGCTCAGGTTGCATCAGGAAAGGCAGATATTAGGAGAAGTTTCCTCGTGGAAAGGTTGTCAAGCATTGGAACAGGCTGTTTAGGGGAGTGGTGGAGTTTCCATCCTTGAAACATTCAAAAAACGTGTAAACATGGCACTTGAGGACATGGCTGGGTGGAGAGCGCGGTGGTGGTGACCAGTTGGACTTGATGAGCTCAGACGTCTTTCCCAACGTTAAAATTTCCATGATTCTGTCTGAGATTGCAATATTTAGTGAGGAAAAGCTCAGAATCAGTCAAATCCTGAAGTGAGAAGAGATTTCCATGGCGCAAGGGCTGGACCATGAAAATCAGTAATAAAGCACATAAAATCCATCTATTATTAGTGTGGGTCAGTTTTAGGCAAAATTGTATCACTTTTTCCTGCTAAGCTTTTGTCATGATGTTCTAAAATCCAGGTGACTGCAACTTGTTCAAGACGAAAACAGAGGCAATAAATGGAGAAGCTGGACAGAAAAAAATGGATATTAAAAACTGTCTTACAGTGGTTTCTGAAGTGCTGGTTTATCTGGGTTCAGGGGTGTTTTTTGGAAGGAGTAATGGAATTATTCCTTGCACTGATAGTGCTGACAACAAGGCTGATTCTAGAATGATAATGGAAGATAAAGGGAATTTGGCATTCATTTGAATAATTGGTTGGCAAATGCAAAAAAGGCAACCAACAATTTTAAAAAATGGAAATCATAAGTAGGGAGTTTGGGGTTTTACATTAGCCAGAAGAAAGAGGAAAAAGCTTAAAAAGTTATTATTTTAAAAACAAAGTAAATGGTCTAAATGAAAAACGGGATGAACAGGAAAATTATTGAAGTATTAACATAGCAAAATGATCTCACAGGGAGTAGTTTGAGCTCTCTTTTAAACTGAGAATATTATGTATTTCTTTTGTATTCCAATAAGAAAATCAGCTTTGCTCTTTCAGGATGACTCTATTGAATTGTGTGCAAGAATATGAGGATGATAAAGCATGATAAAGGTTTATCAAAAATAAATGACATGGAGAAATTTCACAGGTTGCAGTGTCGAGACCTCAGCGATTTGTATAGAGCAGCAGTGAGAATTTCAGTGCTCAAAGTCACCTGTGGGTCATAAATTTGTGGGATTTAATTAATTTTCCATTTCCACAACCCAGAGAAAAGGTGCTGGGAGGGAATGGCAGATGTTCAGAAGACTTTGCAGCTACAATTTCCAGAAAATTCAGTGCAATGTGCTTAAACCACCAACTTCCAAGGAAGACCAGATGAGTTCCTTCCTCTGACTTGAACTCTTGACTTGTGGAGCTCAAGAGTTGTTGTTGACCCTCTCCCTGTATTTTTTTTGGTCCCCTTTAAGTGTAGCTGAGATCCAGCTGTAAAGGAGTGTGGAGCAATTATAAAAACAATGATAAAAGTGCTTCCTCTCCTGGATGTCTGAAGTGGTGTTGGAGGTGGCTGCAGATCCGTGCTCGGAATTGGAGAAGAGCAAAGGGACCATGCAAGAGGTGAGCTGAATAACAAATAACAGTGTTTAGTTTGCTGGAGTTCTTCTGGCAGCAGAGCTAAGCCATCAGGAGTTGTTCACTTGCTCTTAATAAACGGCACCTGGAAGAACAGGGGTGAGGAAGGAAAATTGTCATTAGAAACGGACCTTTTTTTCGTCTTTCATCCTCTGTCCCTCCTTCTGTGCTGCAGTAAATATTGATTTGTGGGCAGGAGCACCGAGGGCTTTGCCTGTGCCCACTCTGATCTCATCAGAGGTGAGTAGGAAAGGGCAATACTTAATGGCATTTTCCCAAGACCAGAAATCACTCTGGTATTTAAAAAAACCCCAGCATTATGCTGAAAAATGAAAATAGCTGTCATTGGGAATCAGCGCTGGATTCCTGCTGCAAAAAAAGTCTGAGAAGTGGAGCTCTCAAAGAAGCTCTGTAAGGATCACATCAGCTGTTTGGTACTACTGAGAGCGCTTCTGTTTTGTTTTTAAAACATAGTAGAGTTGCATATTAGAGTGGAAAGGAGAGGGAAGAGATAGGAATTTAATTGGCAGTGTAAAATTGATGGATTTCAAGCAGAGTTCTGTAGTCCTGCCTGTGGAGAGCTCCAAGGCAACACTCTGAGAAGTCACGTCTGGCCTGACCCCACTCCCGATGAGGGCAGAAATGCCATTGTTTTAAGGTTTGTTGTAGGGCTGTTGCATTGCCTTACACACCCCAGGCCTCCTGGGTTCTTGTCCTGTTAAAGTTCATGGCACACAAACCATTCCAAGCCCGTGTGCTGGGCAGGGAATGGCTCATCTGCCAGCAGCTGGAGGATGGTCCACGTCAGGCCCTGACACCTGAGAGCTGTGACAGCACACGCTGGATACATGGAAAAGTCGTGCTTAGAGCAGGGGATGTTTCATCTGTGTAAATGTCACAGAGGTGCCGGTGGAATTCCTGGGGTTGGGAAGGTCAGGTTCTCACCTGCTCCCTGGGTGACCTCACACAAAGCCAGTGACAAGTTCAGTCTCACACCTCGGATGTTCAGCACGGCTCAAAGAGCCAAACACGAGTAACAGCAGGCCCAAAACCTCCACCATGAAGGAAATCATCTGCCCTGGGGTTTCTTTCCAAACCCACCTAAATCCTTCCCTGTGAGGATGGGGAGACCCCGGCACAGGGTGCCCAGAGCAGCTGCGGCTGCCCCTGGATCCCTGGCAGTGCCCAAGGCCAGGTTGGACATCGGGGCTTGGAGCTCCTGGGACAGTGGAAGGTGTCCCTGCCCATGGCAGGGGGTGGCACTGGATGAGCTTTAAAGTACCTTCCATCCCAAACTTTTCTACGATTCTATGCTCCTTAGAAATCTCAGTTTTGGACCTTAATCAGTTTCCTTACCTTGATCAGTAATGACAAACTGAGGGAGCTTTCAGTCAGCTGCAGAGCTCATTGTGATGTCAACACAAAACGTGCACGGTGCATCCAAAAAGATGGATTTGCTTTAACCAAGACTTCAGAGACACATTCACGACAGCAGTTGGGTCAGCACTTTACACTGGCACTCAATTTGTAAGGAAAAAATGAGAAAGATTTGATGTAAAAAGATATTTAAATGTATTGCTAACCTTAGGTGGGCTGATGTTGCTAAGTTTGGGCAGATGTCCAGCTCCTGCGCTCATCAGTCCCCAGGTGCCACCAGAGTTGTTGCGCTTCATTGGATTTAATTTTCCAGGGAAGCACATCCCTGTCTGCGAGCAGATCTTTGCTTCAGCTCAGCTGAAAATTGGGCTGGTGCCCATCTTTGTGTGTGAACCATCTCAAACATTTAATAATCATCCAAAAAAACAGATCGGGAACCAACTGGTGTTATTGCAGCGTGGACCAGGAGGAGATCCAGCCCTCAAAAACAGCAGTCAGGGCATTGGTGACTTCTCAGGCGGGGGTAGGATCCGCATTCCAACGACTTTGAGGAATTAGTGAGGAAGGGAAGATAAAGCCACAGTTAAGGAAAAATTCATTAGGTGACACTTTTGTTTTTGATGCATCGTTGGATGCAATTAAATTTTTGGCAGGAGCAGTGGTGTGAAGTGTTTTGTCCAGAAGGTTATTGTAGCTGGGGCTGAGAGGCTGGACAGCCAAACAACGATTGTCATCAAAACAGGAGGGAGAAAAGTTGGCTGCTCATAAAAACGCAAGGCAAAGTGCTGACTCCCGGTGGGAATCCAGGCTGGATTCCTGTTGGAGATGGAGTTCCTGATCGTGTTCTGTGTGAGGGTGGAAGAACCTGTAGGTACAAAGTGCAGATGTGGTTTTATTCCCGGAGGAATAGATGTTATTCCTCTGTCATGTGAAACATTTAATTCAGTCATCCTGCATTCTACAAAAAAAACACAAAACCCCAAAACAACCCAGAATCCCGCTCAAAAAACCAGCCATGAAAATAAGGGACAGGAACATGTTATTTCTGCAGGCAGTTAAATCACAGCCTTTTTATAAAACATAAATTCTGCATTTCTTACCTGACTGCAGCAACAGACACGTTAGACAACAAATTATGCAGATTTGCTTTGGGAGACTATTTTTTCCCCCTTTTTTCCCACAACAATTGTGTCTTTTAGAGAAAGCTGGTTAAAATGACAGGTACTTAAGGGAGAGAATGCGGTGCTAACTGTTTCCCACCCTCTTTGAGCAGCCTGGGGAGATGTTTGTGGCCACCCAAAGCGCTGGAGCTCGGCAGAGATGGCTCAGAGCCGCTGCTCCTTGCGCAGCCGGGTGTGAAGGAAGTGAATTATGGAGCACAGCTTCTTGTTCTGTGTTAAACATTTCCAAGGGAGGCTTGGCTGGGCAGGGTGGGCTTTTCCTGCCCTTGCAAGAAGAAAGTGTCTCTTGTCTTAGATTCATGTCGAGTAATTAGTTTTCTCCAGAGCAAAGAATAACTAATCCACTGCAGTTTATCTCAGTAAAGGGTCGAACAAAGGCTTTGCTGTTTTGTGAGAAGAAGTTACAAAGCAAGACAAATAAATACATCCACCAGCTGAAACACAGCTTTGTTTAGAAGCTTCAGGACCTCTCATGGGTTTGATTTAAGGGTGCATCCAAGCGCTCTGCAGAGCTTTGGTGAAGAGCTGAGTTCAATAAAGCAAATCATCAGGGCCCTGCACAGTGGTGGGAGGCTCCGAGGTTGATAAACAAGCTTTGCTTGTCCTTTAGAAGCGGATTGCGAACAAAATCTTGCTTTCCTTTCACTGCAGTATAGAGAAGGTATCAAAGCGTTCTGGGCATTCCCTCTGGCTGCCAGGCTAATTAACCAGAGTGGAACTCTTTGTGTCATGGCTTGAGACTTTGCTGATTACATTTATCAAGGCAGATCAGCACAGGATGGTTGGTTTTTTTATTGTTCGGCTCTTCACTGAAGGCAGTCAGCTGGAAATGAGGCATGTCCCGGTTTGGAGGTCTGTCCCTGCGTTCTCCCTCCTCTCTGGTGCTCCCCTGGCAATCCGCTGTTTGTTTTCACTAATCCTGCTAAATAGCATTCCAAACAGCTTCAAACCAAATAGTTACATGAATGTTACTTCAGAATTACAAGTCTGTTGTAAGACCACTGAAGGGTTAAGTGAGACAGAATTAATTGCAGCAGGAAAAGGGCTGAAGATGGACCAGCCAGGAGTGTTTCACTCAGAGTTGACACCGTCTCGTGTCACAAACTTGCTTTTTAAAACTTTTTTGGGGAGAAGAAGACAATGAACTGGCTGTCATTTAACTGATGTCCTACCTCAGTCGTTTACAATCTAGTGAGGAACTTATCCCAACAAACCGCAAGGTTTAAAAAATGTTCCTTGCAGTTCAGTCTCTCCTAAAAGGAGATACGTCACCCAGACCATCTTATCAGCCAAAAAAATTATGTGTATTTATATATACGTACCTATTTCTTGGAAATGTCATCTCTGCTGAAATGTTAATTAGATGTTGGTGCTGTTAAATATTAATAGACTAAAGTTCAGCTACAAAGAGTCTTTATCTCGGTTTCATTGTAAATACATTTTTAATGCTGTGTCCCAGAGATTCTTGTGGATAAAGAAAATTTTCTTGTAGTTTTCTTTTTCTCAAGTTGCTGCTCCCAGGAAAAGCAGGCCCATAAGTTAGTGCCCGCTGTAGCAATAAATTTAAATTCTTGTAAGCAGGAACTTAAACCCAGCAGTGTTGCTCCAGAAACTCCTAATAAATTAAACACATCCATTGCACTTTACCAGATTATTAAAACACTTAAATATTATTAGCTGGGTTGCCTGAGAGCAGTGGGCTTCTCTGCATGGAAATGTGTGCAGTGAAAGGCTTCCAGAAAGTCCCAGCAGACGGAGGACGCTCTGTGATTCTCTCAACTTATTCCATGCTCCTTTCTGAGTTCTCTGTGTGGCAGCCTGGATTTTTCCTGAAATTAATTGTTTTAATTATGGCAAATGGCTTGAATGGCTTCTGTGTGAGGGAAGAATTAAAACTCTGGGACGGTTTAGTGCGGAGAGGGGACATAAAGAGGGCACATGATGGAGATATCCCAGTAATGAATTGCACACACAGAAAGTAAATCTGGCACTTCCACTTAGCCTTTCTTATAACACAAGGACCAGGGGACTTGTAATGAAACCGAAAGGCAGCAGAATGAAAGCCATTAAAGAAAATAAGTATTTACACAAATGCATAATTAACTTGTGGAGTGAATTCCTGCAGGAGTTGAGTGAAGACAAGAGCTTAGTGGGGTTCAGGGAAGGATTAGACATTTCTGTGGATAATGGGAACATCTGGAGTTGTGGGAAGCGTGAAGGGAGCGCGGGGCTGCAGTTCCTGCCGCGGGCAGGGACAGGGACAGGGAGAGTGCAAACCCTCAGGAAAATGGCACTGGCAACACAAACCTGGCTCAGGGAGGGAGCAGGTGACTGAGGGAGGGAGGAACTTCCCTAACTGATCATTCCACTCAGGTAAATGCCACTGTGTCCCTCGTTTCGGGAGGAGATTGTGATGGGACGGTGGCAGTTCTGTGCTCATTTTACCCCAGCTGAGCCAAGAGAAGAGGTTTGAACATCAGGGGAAAACTAATCCAGAGCAAACCGACTGTTTCTGTCTTACACAGGTGCTATCCCAGCGTTCCTAAAGAAAGACATAGTAAATAAATGAACAGAATTCCTCTTTGGGAAGCAGATTTGTTTCCCAAGTCAGCCGAGCTGGGGTGTGATGGGAGCTGTGTGGTGGCAGCACTGCTCAATCCCTGTCCCTGCTGGTTTGCCCATCCAGTGTTCCAGTGTATCCACTTTTTCTGAGGTGCTAGCATTTGTAATCCTGCAGTAACATAATTTCTGCAGACATACATTGTCCACAGTTCATTGACTTCCTAAAATAATCCACGTTCTCCTTCCTTGTCAGGGATCTCTGCCAGCATTCTGGAGACCAAGGCGATTGATGACCCACATGACATTATTATTGAGCCTGTTTTCCCCTTTGCTAACAATAATATTATCCAAACCAGCTTCCCAAAACCTCTCCAGCCAGCACATGCAGGGAATTGTTCCCTCCAAACACAGGTGTTGTGGGAACATAGCAGACACGTGGTGGGTTGGAGGTGGATTTCCATTTCCATTTCATCCATTAACCTTTCCAGGATCTCTGCCAAAAGGTGCTCAAGGTATTTTGACCTTTCTGTTGATGGTGTTCATTAACCCACTTGTCTGAGAAGGATTTTTTAAAATCAAAGCAGCAATTCCACCCCAGCACAGACAGATATCCCAAAAGGCTTCTCATTCACACTCAATTGATTCTGCAGCGATGTTAAACGTTTCCCAGCCCATTTCTTTGTAACCTGCTTCATTCCGGGTGATGTTTGAAAGCTCTGAAACATGACAGAGGTGATCTGAAGTAGGTCAGGAGCTGCCCCACAGCTGGATGCCTGCACTGCGATTTGTGTTCCTCCTCAGGTACTGCAATGCCTGAATAATAGCAGTGTTTGTAAAGCAAGTGTCTTACCTTGGAGTAACAAATCACCTTTGTGGTGGAAATTAAGACAAAATCTGACTCATAATTTAAAGATAGTCTTGACTTTTAAAATTCTGCAGGGTTTGTCTTTATGGTTCAGAGTGCTAGGGTAGTTAGAAACAAGATTTTCTTGGATCTAAAAGCTTCTCCTGAGCTAGAAATGTCTTGATTTTAGCCATGATAAGGAAAACGTACTAAGTGAAACCTCCTTCCATACTTCTTGTATTTGACCTGTGCATCTGGGACGTTGGAACAGACCCTGTGAGGGCTTTCCTGGCACAGAGCTCCCTCCTGTTCTTTCTGTCCTGGGCCTCCCCTCCTCTCTCCAGGGAAGTGCCCACTCCCATCCTGCCTGAGCTGGGCCCGCTTTGTATTCCCCACTGCAGGAGTTCCCTTCCATGTGTGGAACAGGTGCCTTTAAACTCCGGGGAGTTCTGGTTAAGAGCTGCCACAAGCAGCCCAGCAACTCCTCGTTGTGAGTTCTGTTTATTCTGGCCTGACTTTGTCTGAGGGAGCGCGCAGGGCTCGGAGCTCCTTCGGAGCCTTGTCTCCTTCAAACCCATCTTCAGTGTGCTCTTTGTTTGAGAGCTCCCTTTGTAATTTAGTTGAAGCTGAATTATGAAAGGATCCTGATCTAAATGAGTCACCGTCCCACTAGAAAGAATGTGACAAATATTAAATATTCTTGTGTCGCTTGCAGATCTGAAAGCAAATCCATTTTTTCCCCTTTAATGCTGTTCCTGCCTTTATATTCTGATGATTCATCCCACATTATGGTGCCAGGTTTTTTTTTCCTTCTTCCCAAAGCTAACAGGTGTTCCTTGGATTTGCCTCATCTGTTAGGAATCACTGTCGAGTCCAACTGGAAATTTTCCATTCAGGAGCCCGTGCACTGGGCATTGTGCACTTGGGCCCAGCATTCCCAGTCCAGCCCAGCGTGGAGCTGGGCCTGGCTGGTCAGGGCTCAGCAGCTGCTGCAGCAGATCCACATCGTTGTCTGGGCTGGAGTTACTGCACAGAGCCCAGGGCACTTGTACCATATTATGGAAATGCAACTGCTCCTGCCCTGAGATGGTGTTTGCTGTGGGAGTGTGATTAAAAGCAGGTATTCATCCAAAATTTTTCCCTTTCCTAAACAGATCAGCGCTCAAAAACAGTAACATCAACAATTGTCCTTAGGCAGGAGTTTAGGGTTTTTTTTGCAGCTCACTGAAAGCTTATTTTAATAAGGTTACATTGTCCAAACTCTCATCTTTTTAAACAAAAATGTTCTGCCAGATTGAGATGGATGAGTAAATTATTGAAAATACAACACACGTTCAAGTTCTCCTCAGTCCCGCCTTTGGCAGGCAGTGGTTCCACACATCTGAAACCATCCCAGGCAGCAGAACTGTCCCCGTTTGGTGGGAAATGCCAAATGGCATTTGACAAATATTGATTTGATTGGATTGGATTGTAGTGCAATATTTTATTTGCAAGATGTTCAGACCTAATTAAAAAATATTTTTGACTTGTTAAAATACCTTGGAAAACATCAGCCTCCCTTAATTGGAATCTGATAAACCAAGAACCCAGAGCAGTCAGCCCTGTTTTAATCTGATTCTGTGGTAGTAGAAATTGTTGTGATGCTGAGAAAAGAAAGATTAGAAAAAAGTATTTGAGTGCATTTTCTATTCTGATCTCTTTGGTTTGGTGCTAATTTTAATATACTTAATTTGCTTCGGGAGAATGTAGGGAAAATTTAAAGTTGCCATTATTCTATTTTAGATTTCCCTCTAAAAAGAGGGAATAGTCTATGAAGTTATCCTCACTTCATGACACTGATCTTGTGACAAAAATATCATTTTTGCTATTGCCTCTCATTGTAACGTTTCACCACGTTTATTAAAGCCATTAGCACCTTGACTTATGTAACATTTTAAAGAAGGCACAGGCAAAGTCTTGCCCAAATTCCTCTTTTCTCTTGGAAAAAGAGACGTATAGAAGAGTTACTGGAAGTTTTAAGAGTGAAGGCTCAATGCACAGCAGTGGCTGGGGTGGTACCACTGCTTTGCAGGCTCCTTTCCAAAATAAAACCCCTGACAAGGTTAATTAGAAGCAGGAATGTTTCACTGTGGGTTCAGCACCGCTGAAATGTGCTGATTCAAGTGAGAGCACTGACAGGCTTCCTACTATGGCTGATTATCTAGACCTTAATTATTATATAAATCAATTCAGGATAAATAAGACCTTCTTGGTGGAATGGCTCGCTGCCATTTGTGATTAATATTTCATTAGGCACGAAGCCATCAAAGCACTTAAGCAGGTGCTCAATTTTAGCCACTTTAGTCAATTATACTTGGAATTAGGCATATGTTCCCAGGCTTTGCTTGACTGGACTGTTCCCCAAAGCTGAGCTGACCTTTACCTTTGTCATTAACATCAGTGAACACTTTTTGTCTTTGTACCACCAAGGATTAAACATAAGAAATTCACTTATTCCGCTCACTAACGAGATGTTGTCACCATTTCCAGGAGAGGGCCGGCTCTTTGTCATCCTCCCATATGGTTGAAAGGATGCTTTTCCCCAAAGCCTTGTTTTCCTTGGTATCCTTTGACTCTCCAGGTGGCAATCACATTAATACACTGAATTACCAGTCTTCAGAGACGTGAGCCAACTAAATGTGTGTGCTACATCTTTTCTTCCTTGTAGTAAACAGATTAAAATCATGTCGTAGATTTTCCATAGTCCAGCAGAAGAATCTCACCCATTATCTACTTCATGTGCTGGTTTTTCACCTCTTTTAATGACTTACTTTTGATTTGCCAGTGTTTCGAAAGACAAAGAATCAAAAATCGTGGGCTAATAATGCCAACCTGAAGCCTAGGAGTGGTTTACTGTGTTTTTTCCAACACTTTGGTGGTGGGATGTGTACAGGAGAACAGGGAACGAGGAAGGATTGATGTGTCAGAGAAACATCCAGTTGTGAGACAAGTTTGTGAGCTCAGAAAAATCTTATTTACGATGACATTCAGTTAGGTTTCTTTGTTACTTTCCTCACTGCAGATGAATAATTTCCAAAGCTTCTGTTCTCATTACTGATCTAATTTTGACTTCTTTGCGCTTTGGAAAATTCCAGTGTTGCCACGTGTCAGTTTCCTTGATTTTCTCTCTTCTTTCCAGGACAGTGTAGGACACGCTTGTCCTGCATTTGTGCTCCCACACCCCGTGCTGCTGCTCTGCATCTGCTGCTCCCAGAGATGGGAAGGTGCCTTTCAGGAGACACTCATTAAGGATATGGACCCTGATGCACCTTCTAAAAACAGGAGAGGTCCAGAAAAGGAGCAGAATTGATCTGTAATTGTGTTGCAGGGCTGAAAAGTGAAACAAAAGGCACAGCTCGGGTTGCAGATGGACGATTTGTCCAGTTAAATGATTTCTCTGCAGTCACAGACTTGATGGCACTTGATGGGCCAGGATGTGTCTGCTGCAGCATTAATGGGTTTGAATCTTTCTGGGAGGGGAGGATGACTGCTTTGGAAAACTTTGTCCAGTTTTATTGGTGAGCAGCAAAATCCCCAGAGGAGTTCAGGCAAATCTGAAGGAGTTGCTGGTTTTCATCCACTGGAGAAAGAAAAAGGGGTTATCTGGCATTCCCACTGGACCTTGGTTTCCGTGTTTTGTGCTGAAGACTTTGTAGGTTGAGGTGAAAAATGAAAATATTTCTTGGTCAACAAGGAAAACCTTCAGCTTTCATGGCAACTGTAAATATTGGAGAAATATCAATCACAGTTTTCAAAAGTGTCAGTCTACTGGAAGTTATATCCATGGTGAACAGGGCTGTGGGACTTTATTAAGTCATGGTTGAAATGTATTTATTTGATAACCAGAATGGATTAAAACGTGGAGGCTCAAGAAAATAAAAAGAAGGTAGGAAATGGTTTAGTATGAGTATAGAGTAGCCAGAGAGGCAGTGCTTTGGTCTGGATTAGATGGTTTATTTTTTTTTCTTCTGTCATTAAACTACAAGAGAAGGGTTTGATAACTTAACCACAAGTTCTGGGTTTTATTTGGATGTCATGGAAGATCATGTTATAGTTTATAGTTTAGATTTCCACTTGTGGGACGTGACAAAACTTTAATATCTCAGTCAGGTAGGTGACAGAACAAAGCAGCCTGGCAAATGTCTGGCATTGTTAGTGCATTATTTTGTTGATGATGTGTCATTTTTATGATAATGGGGGGGTTAAGAAGTAATTTTAGAGCTGCAGTTGAAGATGTGAAATGCAGTTTTCCTCACTCACACGTTCTACGTGTAACCGTATAGCAAAAGGCAGCCTGACTGAATCCATCCATCTGGAGAGCAGGAGAACTCTGGTAGATTCCAGCTCACCTTCATAAATCCCTTTCCTGATAAAAATCAACCCAGAATTCATGAAAATCAATGGGGAAAAAATGGAAAATGATGGGCAAAAATAAGCCCAAATTTCCCCTTGTAGTCAATCCAAGGCGGAGTTTTGAGCTGGCTCCTGTGCCCACAGCGTCTGTTCCTGCTGGGACATCGATCCTTTGATATTCCCATCTCTTTGTCTTCCTTTTTCATCTCAGAACAAAGTAATGTGTTCTTCAACTTTGACCAAAGAGATTGGCAATGGGGCAGGAGGAATAATCTTACCTGTCCAAGGCCCATTAATACTCACAAAAATATGCTCTAAATGAGACATTTATACAAATCAATATACATTAAAATGTATGGGGAGCCAAGGCAAGCCAAGCAGAACTTGTTCTTTAATCTTCATTAAAAATAAAAGATAAAAAATTCGTCTCTTCCTTCCTAATGCAGAAAGGTGTGGTGAAGGGAATGTGACCCGAAGTTTTAATGGAGCAGCACTTAAATTTTATTATCTATATAAAAAAAGATTTTCAAAGTGGAAAAAAAAGGATAATACACTTTTAAAAAGCAGCCAACAAGCAAACAAAAGTGCTTGTGGCTTGGTTTATGTTATAATGGAACAGTGTTTTTAGAGGGAGACAGGTTGTGCTTGGGAGGAATTGGGATTTTCAGCTGTGGGCTGGCTGTGCCGTGTCCCCACAGCAGCATTTCCCTTTTTATGTCTGCATCTGGAATGTGCTCCCTTCCACCCCCTGGACTCGTTTGGTTGCAAATGTCAGGGAAAATTCTGTGCATAAATAGGGAAATTAATTTGGTGGGGAGAGGAAAATGAAAGGATTGAGGGGAGGATTGGGGATGTAGTGAGGTCCAAGGTCAGGTTGGATGGGGCTTGGAGCAGCCGGGGCTAGTGGAATGTGTCCCTGCCCATGGCAGGGAGGGGAAGGGGAGGAGCTTTCAGGTCCCTTCCAACCCAGACCATTCTATAATTCTCTGAATAAAAGCAGGATTTCTGTTTCCATTCCACCCTCTGCACCATTTGGGTTACATTTTTTTTTTTTCCGTTTTGTTTTTTGCTGTCCCCTTGACAGGGATGTGAATTATTTCTGCCTTTGCTGTGTCACTGCAGTCACTCCCATTACCAGCACCCCTAGAGCACCGAAAGCAGAAATTAATCCTTCTGTGAGCCCTACAAGGAGCAGAAGAGGACTGCAACCTTCTCTTTATTCACACCGAGTTTTTAAGTGTATCTGGTGTTACAGGTGTGATCAGCTGAAGAGCTTTGCAGCGGTTACTGATCCCACTTCTTTATCCCAGCACTTGCCATGGGCATAAACAGAGTGGAGCTGGGCTTTCAGCTCAGGGTTTGAGGACCTTTCCTATCTAAAAGCTGCTCCTCTTGCCCATTAGTCCATCCCATTATTTGTTGCAGATACACTTCTTTCTTTTTTCCCATTTCTGAGGGCTTGCAACAGTTTGCAGGAGCTTCAGGGTGAGCGTGAAGAACTCTGTGTCAAAAGGGCAGAAAATGCTTTGTAGTGCTGAGCTAGAGCTGCTTTCCAAGGAGTTTATTTTCTACAGAGATTCACACTAAAGAGGGGGCAGAGAAGCGATGCTGGCAACGGGGATAAACAAATCCTCAGGAGCTCTGAGGATTAGAACTGATTACAGTGCTCAGGAACTCAGGTTGGAGCTTCCTCAGAAGTTATAATCCCACCGACAGAACAGGAGGGCACGTGGAGGAGGAGCAGCAAAGATTCCCTGGATTTTCCAGGCAGAAAACAACCCCACTTTCACCAGGAAGTCGAGCAGATTTACAGCTCGTTTGGGTCCTTAGGTTTTGTCTGCTCGGAGCTTGATCCTCGGGGTTTGGGAGCTGAAACAGAGACAAGCAAGTCTGGTCACTCCTTTCTAGTCCTGCCCGGTTTGGATTTCCTCTGCCTATCCATTTTAATTCCAGCTTTCTTAATTTTAAATTCATTATCTGGTACAGGTTCTAGAAATATTAAGCCTAAGGATGTGAATGTTAAGGAACAACCACATCTTATTTACCCCGAATGTAACATTTGGCCACAATTAGGGTGTTGATACCCTCAGCTCAGTTACTGCAAATACGGGGGAAAGAGCAGTTTTCACACAAGATGAATTTTCAGAGTGGTGAGCGATCATTTGATGGCTGGAATTTCTACTCAAGGATGCTCCTTGGTTATTATTTTCCATAAAGGAGGCTGTGCATGAAGCACTGCATTAAAAAATAGTAGCATGGGAATGGAAAAAATTAATAGTCTTTTTTATATATATGTTAGCAAACTGTGATCATACACTTGTGGGGGCAAAATAAATTTACACATTAAACTGCTCAGCTAAGTAACCACAATTTTAAGCATCAATACAAAACAATTCCTCTAAAATCAGATAGGGATTTTTGGAAGCGGGCAGCAGAAAAACCCTGAGATTGAGATGTTTTACCTCAATTCCTTCCGAGAGGCTCGAGGGCAGGAAGAACAGGGAACCAAACAAAGCTTTTGCATAATTTCACATGGAGATAATGCAGGAGGAAGGAGGGACTGGAAAACATGGCACTTATGGATAAATATTGTATTTCCTTGAAGTAAAACGTTCCACAGCATCCCAAGCCCTGGGGTGGAAAAGCCCAACATATTTTGCCGAAAGCATAAGTAGAAAAGACATTAAACTGATTAAGAGACTCAGTTAAATATCACTGGGGAAACTCAGAGCACTCATTGCAGATGTTAAAAAAGAAAAAAAGTGCTCTCTATTACCCACTAAAATATAGGGAAAGTTACTATTGATGAGGAAGCCTGGATTGTTATGGGATAATAAAAATAAATTAGGAGTGTTAAGGCCCGAATTCCATTGTAGGTTTGTCAGTGTTTGCTGTAGCTGCTAAGTTATAACTCCATTATGCAGAGCAGTGTGAGGGTCCACTTGGAGAGTGTTGCACACCAGTTCTTACATTTACTGTCCACTTTAATACCCAGCCTGGTTGATTTAAAACACAGTTTACGTTAATTAACTAGTTCAGCATTAAGATTATCTCTGAGAGCCAAAAAGTTCCGTTTTGGTGTTAATCACAGTGTAGCTACAGCTTTTTAATTTGATTTTTTTGTTAGTGGAGATTCAGGAGCAGTGGAGTGCCCAGTAGCGCACAGCATTCCCAAATTCTTCATTTAATCCAAACTCATAATTACCTACAATTCATACCGAAGGCTAAAAACATTGCAAACAGCGCGGCTGGACTGGGCTTGAATTGAAAAACAATCCCAAAACAAACATTATTATTTACCCTTTCAAATACAAGCCTGTGTTCAGTACCATTATTCTGCTGTTTTCCTGCTCCATAATTTCTCCTGAAAGATTTTTGTGCTTTATGATTTCGCTGTGCTCATCCTCCTGGTTAGATTTTCCTCTAGATTAACGACACTGAGGTTGGTCCAATTTCCTTTTTTTTTTAAATTAATGAAAAGTTCTCTCTGAATCCTGCGGTTGGAGGAGTAAATTTGAGAGCTGGATTTCTTTCCCGGTTTTAAATCTGTCACGTTGATAATGGTGGTTATAATATTTTAATATGACAAAAAATCAGCCAGGAGATGCCCTTGGTGGTGCTGCACTGGGCTGAGCAGAGAATCAGATCTGCTGGCATTCCACAGGGATCAATCTCCCGGTTCAAAACAGGAGTGGTAGGACCAGTTTTGGGAAGCAGAATGTTTATTTTGGAGGAGATATTTGGGCATCAATGGTTTCGTGGCCACAGGGCAGATCCTGCTTCTTCTCCGTGCACTCCCCGTTCCAGCAGGGATCTCTGTGGAATTTCTTTCTGTGGAGAGGAATTTCTTCCCGTGGATTCTTTCTGGAATCAATGCTTTGATTACCTCCTCTGATTTCACGCAGTTTGAAGCCCAGTTTATTGTAATCTTGGTTTAACAGCCTCTTCCACGCTGGTCAGGTTTCCAGCTAAGCAGCTCTTAGAAACCTCACTTCATGCTTTTCCAAGCGAACGATTTTGCCAGCCTTGATTGTGAGATAAATGGCTCAGATATGACTTTTAATGAGAGATTTCCCAGGTTTTTCACTTGAATCTTATCACCATATTCTTATCACCACATTCCCTGCATTTCAAAGGTGCTGCATTAGCTCGCGTGTTTTATTTTGCTCTGTGTTACGGGCTCGACACAATCTCCCCGTTTCTTCCTGCTCTTGTTTAATTGTGATTTCACATCTCTTGTGCCTCTCAGTTCCCTGCTGGGATTTCTTTATCTAATCACAGGAAGATCTGATGGTTGGCAGGAGCACTGCTGCTCTTAAGAAACAGCCAGGGAGATAACTCGCTGCTGTGTTTGAGTGTGTATTTACCACTTCTGGGGGTATTATTTTACTGAATAATGATCCAGTCTCGCCAAGACCTCAGAGCATGTTCAATTACAAACTGCCTGCAGTTTCTGGGCTCCTGTTTAATTGCTTGCAATTTGTTGAGGTATAAAATGCCTAAATACATGAAATCTTTAGGACAGAACTTGTTTTACTTCTGCATTTACTCTCTGAAGGCATGCTGGGGTGAAACTAGGCCTTTAATTCTTAGCCTAAAAATGAAGTTTATTATAGACTGGAAAACTGGGTTTTTCTGAAGCATACAGGTATTTCCCATTGCGAGATATTAGGGATTTACACATTCCCAGCCTCATGGAAGCCTCTTTTTTTATTAGCGTATCCTCCAACTTTCAGCATAGGGCTGGAGGAAGCTGTGTGGATACCTCAGGCATCAATTCTGTCAATATTTTCAGCCTTCAGAAGTTCAGTTTCTGCCTCCAGGCCCCTTTTCCCCAGCAGTTTGCCCATCCCTGTGACCGAGTGGATGCAGGAACCTGGTGTGAGGCTCTGCCAGGGGTCCTGCCTTGGCATTTGTGAGAAAGCTGAGCAAGATCAAAAGTTGCCTTCCCTGGATACAGAATCCTGCAAGCCCGGACTGTGAATCCCATTTTTTTTTGAACAGGAAAACTCTTAAAGTTCTGTAGTTATTTATAAACAACTTTCCAGGTGACAGTTCAGTTCATACAGAGAGATTCTGCATGAGCTGCTCTTTTTTCTTGCAGCAGCTCCTTCAGGAAAGCCTCAGCATCCTTCAGCCCACAGCTGTGGATGTGGAAACTCATTTCCTTCCACTTCTAACTATCAAGAACATTTTCAAACTACTGCCCTTCATGCCAGCCTAGCTAAATTCACCTTAGCAAGGAAGTATGTGTGGCTTTTTATCTAAATAAGATATAAAACATTTAGCAGCAGCATGAATCATTGCAAGCATAAAGAGAAACACATTGGAACCAACACAGGACCATGTTGAGGGAGTGGCTCCTTTTTGGCAGCCACATTTTAGTTTTGTTTCCTTTTCCATTTTTTCCTGAGGTTGCTGGCACTTTGTGAGCAGTAGGCCACACTGATTGAAATTCTCCATCGCTGCAATAGGATGGGCACTGTAAAGAGGGCAGTGGTTGTGTTCTGGCAGTTTCTTTTGCTTTATCCCATTCCTCTGGACTGACCAAACCACAAGAGTTAGACCTGGGGTGGTGGAAAATGGGAGGCTCCACTGAGAAGATGGATCCTGATTGTTAAAAATGACAGAATGTAGTGAGTAGGTGAAACAAAGCTTGGTTGGTGTGATTTAAGGAAGCTGAACTGGGTTTGTCACAGATTCCACTAAATACCAATATATAAATGTTCTTTTGGAGGGAGGGATGAAACTGGTCCGGCAGCACTGACAGTGGAGGGGCTTCTCCCGCATCTGCCAGCTCCAAACTGCAGCCTGGCTGCGTTAATGCCCATTCACAGGACATTGGGGGCAATAACTCCACAATTTTGGGTTTAAAAGGAGATATTTTGTTGTATGTCTTTCCATTTCAGCCATGCAAGGAAAACATGGATTGAGAGAAGCAGTACCTGCTGCTCTCTACCAATAATTTTGTGTGGCTCGTGCAAACATTCTGTGCTTTAGTAGGGAATCTTTTTAGAATGAGATTTTGACTCTCCATCGTCTCTTAATAAAGCGAAACAATTCCTGGTGAGGAGTTCTCTCTCTGTGCATTTGCCCACGTGAGCATTCACATTGAGCACAGTCGAAATGTTCAGGAAATAATCCTCCCTTTCGACAGGCAGAATGGGAACAGCAGAGGGGTGTTGTCTAGGACAAATACAGCATTTATTCAAGAACTCTCTCTCAATTATCATTTCAGTTTTGTTTGCATGAATCCTGCCTGCCTGCAAATAGGATTTGCGATTCTGAGCCAGATTTTAATTCAATAGAAACTGCAGTGGAGGTAGCCATGGTAGAATCACAGCTTTTTATTTGAGAAGAAAGTGTTGCGGGAGTTTCACAGCCAAGCCAAACCATTTGTTTGCTGTTTTGTAGTCAACATTTTATTGCCTTCTTTTAGTACAGGCTGTTCATTTAAAAGAGGGGGAAAACTGGTCATGGAGTGAATGCCAGAGGTTATCTGCTTCCCTTGAAGAGGAGAGGAGCTTTATCTCCACTAAAAAAAGCTGGTGTAGAAGCCTTCAGAGAGTCTGACAAAATCACCAAATAATTTCAGTTTGAGGGGAAGGAGCAGAGCAATCTGTGCTGTTAGACTGGGAAGCTGGTGTGGACGTTGCTCTTCCTCCAGCTGCACTTCCCAAAATGATAAGGGAGTAAAATGTTTCCTGAAGTGAGAGTCCACTGAGCCGCTCAGATTTTGAGTGCTGTGGGTGGGGATTCACCACGAATGGGCTCACTGGTTTATAAATTCATTTCCCAGTCCTGTTGACTCTGAGGAAAAAAAAAATCTGTAGTTCAGCTCCTGAAATGTGGGGATCCCATTTGAGGTGTGATCAGTCAGTCACCTCTGAGGTAGACACAATGCAGGTGGAGTGTTAAATGAAATAGGAGCAGGTGGTATCACACTTTTTATATCTTTATAGATCTGCTCAAACAATTCAGGAAGATTTGTGCCTCATAACCGCACGGGAGCGAGCTGGGGATGTCCTGGGCAGGGAGAGGTCGGAGTGAGACCCATCAGGCACCAGAGCAGATGTGTGACCCTTCCAGGCTGTTGAGAGGAGAGGAGGATCTGGGGGCTCCCTTTCAGCAGCAGAGATTTTGTATAAATCGTGTAAATGCCTGGGCTGAGCTGCATGTTGGAGATTCTTGGGGATTGATGGGTCTGAAGAACGGGGCCAGCCAGAGGCGAGGAACAGCTCTGCTCAGCAGAATCAGTTCTGCAGTAACAGATCCCAAATGGAGCTTGGCTGCGTTGCTGTTGCCTTTTTTTGCTTTTTGGAGGGGAGAGGATTTTAATCCCTTAAATCATGGTGTGGAAGTTGGAATTAGATGATATTTTAGGTCCCTTCCAAAGCAAACCATTCTGGGATGCCATGAAATTCAGTGGTTTGTTTTTTAAGATGCTTCTCAGCCTCTCTTTTATTTTCATTCCTCTTTAGTAGTGCATCCATCACTCTTCCCTCTCGGGACTTTGACACATTTTTTCTGGGACAAAGTTGTAATTGAATGGGATTGGGAAAAGAGGTTAAGGCCTGGTTTACTCAGTGCTTTTAAAATCGTCTGCCTTTCATATTCCTGTGATGATGCCTTTTCAGTGCTTAAAAACCTCCTCCACCTTGTAAGATGTCATATTTCCGATGGACCTGTGTTTACTGTTAATTTAGCTCTTGACTTATCCTGAAAATCTTCAGCATTTTCTTTGATAGCATTGCAGGGAGAAAGTCACCAAAAGTCTTGGCACTCGTGTTAGGAATTCTGCGTTAGAGCCCCGAGCTGCAGCGTGGGCAGAGGCTCTCAGATAATCAGTACAGATATTTTGATGCTTTGTTATTCCACCTGAATATGTCTCTAATCTTAATATAGTCAACTTTCCTGCTGGCACATATGATTATTAGTATTTTTAGTTAGGCAAAACAGTGGTGTTTCAGATTCATGGGAGTGTCCAAAGAAAATTTAATTTTAGCACTCTTTACTACACCAGTGAGAAAGGCAGAGTGCTAAAGCTGCATGATTTTGGGTGTTGACTTTCAGTTTTCATTTCGCGACTTGCTTTCACGCTAAAATTCTCCTTTTGGGGCTAATTCCAGCCTTGTTTATCTGGGTTTTTGTGTTTTTTTTTAACACAAGTACATTTGGAATGACTTCCACCTGCTTCTTTGGATCTGTCTTGAGGGCAGTGCAGTTGGAAATGAAACAGCAGCAGGGAGAGGGAGGGATTCATGCCCATGGAATAAGGAGAAGGAAAGCAAATCTCTGTCTGATTCCTCCTGGGTCTGGGCTACGTTGCTCCCTCACATTTTTAACCACACTTAAAATTTCGGGCATCGTTGATTTGTAGCCCCTTTGGTCTTCACTGACTAAATAATATGGGGTTGATGAATATAAAAGTGGTTTTGGGGGAAAAAATCAAAAATTACCATATGGCTGGAAAAGAATATATGTTGAGTTTTACCTGTTATTATTCACGGCCTTGCACCGAAGCCCCAAAGTTTCAGGAAAGTCTGTCTGCAACAATAATAAGCCTCAGAAAGGAAAATAAAAAAGTGTCAGGTGTTGGCTGTGTTCTCAGTCTGTTGAGAAAGCAGGTGGCTGCTCCTAAATCTAATTCCTGGGTTTTTATGGCGTGGCAGTAAGAGAGGGAAGCAGACAGCCTTGTTACCCACAGAGTTGGAATTAAATTCAGATTTGTTTCAGCAGGGCATTAATGGGGTTCCTCAGAGAGAGAATCTCTGGCTTTGAGTTTGTTACTGGGTGGAAAATCATCTGGGCAGGGGTTTTTGAGCTGTGACAATATGTTACAACTCGAATTTTTACAAATTCAATTTATTATGCCCATTAGCTTGTTTCCATGTGAGATGTCCCGTTAATTATCTTTTTTTTTCAACCTTTTTTAACAGCTGAGGGGGATTTCCTTTGCCTTCACTTCTCCCCTCTTTATGGTTCACATCTATACATTAGAATTCCTAAATTAAAAAGTCCAGGTAGCTCTGCTGATTTCACCTTCTGGAAAATCCATTCTGAAAGGATCAGTTCCAGTTTCTCACTTCCCTGTAAAGTTCTTAAACATGTTAACAGCAGAATTTTGAATCAAAAATACCAATTCACCATAAAAAAAAAAAAAAAAGCCTGGTGCGAAGATGTGTCACAACATTCTGAGCCTGCTGCTTTCTTAAAAAGTATTTTAAGTTCTGTATTTATGGGTTTGCACAGATAAAACCCATTTAGGAGTGTTCTTAATGTTTTTTACAAGTGCAAAAGATTTAAGTGGAATAATCAAAGCGGGAATATTCCCTTCTGGTCCTGCCCAGCCCCAAAAGCTCAGGTACAAATTGTGTTTCTGGGTTCCCTGGCTGACCCATGGGTGTTTTCTCACCTTCTCCATCTTTTGCTTTATTAAATTCCTGAATTTCAATATATTTTGTAGTTTATCAGACAGATCCTTTAGCACTTTAGTCAACAGGCAAATAATAAAGGTTTGGTCCTGCAACTCCATGAAATTCTTTGTGGATTTCTGATCCTCATGGCTATTTTAGCATTTTTTGGGGGAGAATTGAAGCCAGCAGTGCCCTTCAGCAGCTGGGCATTTGTATTTTTAGCTTTGGCCTTCTTTAAGGTGGAATTATTTGAATTGCTCTGCCAATGTCCAGTTAATGGCATGAGCCTCTCTAATCATTCCTGCATTTTCGTCCTTGCGCTTCCCAGTTTTTAAACCTCTGAAAATAGCTCAGGACAAAGCCTCGGGAGTCAGGAGGGAGCAGTGAAATGGGGAATGTGCTGTAAACGAAAGCAGTAACGGGGTGAGAGGATTGTGACCCTGCTAAATATTGACAATGGGATAAATTGGTCGTTTTTAGCTGGTGTCCCATTTTAGTCAAGCATTTTAATTTGGTACCTGGAATCCAAAGACTTCGGATGGGGAGGGGGGGGAAAAAAAAAAAGAAGAATGAAAGCTTAATCATAGTAATATTTTAGGAAACAAAACTAGCCTGGATGCAGAGATGTGTCCTCACGAGGGTCAGTGACCATGGTAAAATCATTGCTAAATTTAAAATACAGACCAAATGTACACGAACCCGTTACTTTATGCAGACACTTGATTAAAAAATCTGAGTTTTCCTTCTTTGTTTTACTGGTCAGTGCCTAATTTGGGACTAAATATGTTTAAAATGAACATTCATTTTGCTGTTTCATTGTTCCAAACTCCTGCCATGGAAGCAAACCTGTTTCCTAATCCTAAACCAGGCAAAAAAAGTGAGTGGATTTATCCTCAAAGGCAATGCTTGACTTTCTGAAAGGATTAATGAATTTCATATCTCAATATCTGGTAGCAAAGCAGATCCAGAAGATAAAATAGGCTCTTGCTTCACTTTTTTTTTTTCTCTACTACAGAAATACTTTTAAGTGTGTAAATAAGTTAATTTGAACAGCAACACAGTATTTATCTTTTTTAAAATGGTGATTTTTTAAGAATTTTTCCTTGATTAATAGAATTATGATCTCTTACCATTTCAATTCTGGTAAGAACTTTCCCATTCTTAGAAATCAGGGGTTTATAAATGCACATATTTTGGATTATTTGGTTTAAATGCCTGCCTGGTGTGGTTTCTTCTGCCCTCAACATCTGGTCTGATGTCCAGGCCCACAGCTTCTTTAATTCCAGTGTGAATTTCCAATGCTTGGAGAGGAGGCAACTTCATCCGGATTTTAGTGCCAGCCACGTCAATCCCTGGCCTTGGGTTGGGGCATGATCTGTGAGAGGTGAAAAAATAAAGTTAATAAGAATTATTAAAAAGGATTGATAAGGAAAAATAGGATTGATGGGAATTTGGGAGGTTTTTAGGGATTGTTTTGCCATTAGAGGGTGTGATACAACATCACTGTCACTGTTGTTTGTCCCCATCATTTGTGAAGCCACTCTGGGCACGTCACCACTGCCTGGGATAGCTGAGACCTCCCTGTGCCTCTGCAGGATTTGGTTTTTTGGGATAAGGATTCCGTCCCGGTGGAGTTAGGTGTGAATTCCTTGCACACGCAGCACCCTGTGTGTGTACAGCAGCAGCAAAAGGAGTTTCTGGGTGGGAATTTGAGAAATGGCTGAGCAGATGGCAGCTCCAACGTGCGATGAACTGATTTGGAGTGATTAAGACAAGTGTAAAATTGGATTTTGAGCGTCTTAAAAAGTGCACGGCTCACTTGCTTTGAGTTTCATGCAAAATAAGTGTGAGTTCTGTGACAATTTGTAAATTTGGCTGAGGGAAAAGCCATTAATAATCCTGGTGGGTGTCTCACTTCTTGAGGGACGCAAATGGTGCAGCCTCCTGTGGTGGCAAAGGCGAGGATTTACCAAAGGGCGTTGGGAAGAGAACTTTTACCCAGCTGGCAACGGGAGCTAAAAATGAACTTTCACACATTTATTGTTTCAAACTTTACTTGTAGTGTTGTGTGAAAAAATAAATTCTTTAAAAATGTTGGTGTTACATGGAAAAATAATTCCCAGAGTGAGGGTTCAGTCCACATTTACAATGTAGCATTTAAAAGTGGATTAGTCTGTATAAATATGAGAGTTTTTTACCTGTATGATCACGCAGGAAGGACTGGGTGGATTTGCAGTATTTAGTCAAGTTTGCCTTTTGGGTTCGACATTTTTTTTCTAACTGTGGACTTCTGAATTCATTTTCAGTGTTTTATTGAGAGCTTCAGCTGTTTGCACCCTTCAGAACTTGCCTAAAGGGTTGCTGCTTAATTAGGATGGAATTACACGACACAAACCCCCAGATATCAGCATTTTTGATCCCTCCAGCCATTGCCATCAGGTGCTTTTTGGATATTCCTGTGTGTGGGGCTGGATGGAGCTGCAGCTCCTGCAGGGAGGACACACCTGGAGCAGCACTTAAAATTCTGCCTCACGAGCGGCAGCGATTGCAAATTCACCTCCGAGCTGCTGCTGGGTATTCCTGCTGGATATTCCTGCTGGATATTCGTGCTGGCTCCTCTCTGAACAAACAGCTCCAGCAGATATTATCAAGGGGAATGCTGAAATAATATTGCACAGTCAACACAGATCTTAACTTGACCTTTTTTTCCATTTTTTCCCAAGCCCAGAAATATAAATGTGGCCAGGCTGCAGCTTGGAAAGTAAATTAGGCAAAGCACTAAGAACTTGGGTTGGTGCAAATCTTTTGATCAATTTTTTTAGTCTAAACAATTTCCTGCAATGCAAACCTCCCATTCCCATCTGCAGGTCAGCCTGTGTGGGACCAGATTCCCAGTTTGGGAGGGGGATTGGGAATGGGACAGCCTGTGCCTGAGGCACTGGGAAAATCAGCAGTGAACCCAGAGCTGCTGGGGGATGTGGGCTTGGAAATGAAGTGCTGGTGAGGAAATTTAACTTAAAAAACCCTCTCAGAATTCAGTCAGGAGGGACTGGATCTTCATTTTAATTGTTCAGCTAAACCCCACCATTCTCACCTTTATAGTGCAAAGTCTAGAAATTCAGATTTTTTAGTTTTCAGTAGTAGTCTTGTTACAGTTGTGTAAATTAAAACAGATCATGGGAGTGCTGACTGTGGAAATGCTGAGTCAGTGACCCCATCCTGCTCCCTGAACACTTCCTGGGCCGTCACAAGCTCAAATCCTTGACTGGTTGAATCTTGGAAACCTCCAGGAATGGGGATGAGTTGCCAAACAGCATCTCTACACTAAACAAGCAAAAAAAGCCCCAAACCCCAACAAAAAAGTGCTGCAAAAACATCTCAGTTAAATCATATTTTCGCTTTCTGTTTTAGTTCATATCTGTGGCCTTTGGAGGAATGGAGTGAAAAGGAAGCTGGCAGGGTTTGGCAGAAATAAATTCATTAAATCTGGTTCTGAAATTCTGAAGAAACAAAGAGATGAGGAAATCGGTGTAGCCTGGCATGCCAGTAAATGAAATAATGGCAAAACACACATCTTGGAGAAAAATACCCAATTTATTGTGCTGCCATCCTAGAAAAGGCAGAATGGAATGAAGTAATGATCACTTGGAACCTGTTTTTCCTGCATTTTGCTTGTACAAAAGCTGATGACTGCGTGCTACACAACATTTACCTTATTCACAAATGAGAATTTTAATAGAATGGGTTGATTTGGAAACGACATTTGCATATGCACTGACAATTTTTTTCTTGTGGAAAATAAATTATTCTCTTTAATACACGGGAGAAATGAGCTGACTTCCCACCAGCATCCACAGAAATGGAGTTCAAAAGTCCTTGTGATGTAGGAGGAGATTTGCATCTCCACGGAAAACAGGAGGCTGTGATTTTCCCCTTTGTTTAAAGCAGTTCTCTTTTTGCTTTGATTTTCTCACCTGTAATTTTATTTATTGAATTTTCAACTCATTTGGTTTCAAAGCAAGTGTGGTAAACAGATGGAAAAAAATATCGATATCCTTCTCCACCATGAAGCGTATCCTGCATGCAGGAAATATTTCTGTTTGTAAAGAAGGTAACATTGAAAATTTCTCTTTGGAGAGCCAGGAAATGATTCTTAAAAATGGAGGGGGAAAAAAAAACCCCAGCCTTTGTAATGAGATGTATCTGTACATGTTGCATGGGATATTAGCCAATAATTTATACAGCCAGGAGTGTGCTCACCTATTTTCAGTTTATGAGCACAGATACACTGGGAACAAAGCTCTACCTTCGGAGAAGATAAGTGCTTTTTAGAGATCTCTGGGGTCTCTGGGGTTTTAATTAGGGATTTTTATAGCTTTTGTATACGAGCTTCTAAGACCTTTTTACTTCCAAATAAAATACAGATTTTTTTGTGTCCTCCCTTGATCAATTTTAAGGCCAACAGTAAAGGTGGAAAGGATCTGTTGCTAAATACTAATGAGTGCCTTTCCGAAAGGAGAAGGAACCTTTGTCAGTGGGCATGGGTAGGTGTAGAGATATCTATAAATGGATATTTTATAGTTATAAAAATAATTGTAGAGCATTTTTAATTAACAGAATCATTTAATTATGCTCCCAAATTGAGGCTTTGGCTGGTGAATGCTGCGTTGTGGGATTGCTGCTCCGTGCAGTCCTTAGGATGTGAGTGACGTGTGGGTTTATTTATAAATCCTCCTAAAACTTGTCCTGTTTCTTGTGTTGGTGATTAAATTGTTCTGGGTCCTTCTTGCTGTGATGGTGGGGGGTTTAAAAACCCCAAATCCGTGTGAGGACCTTGGTTTTAAGCTATGAAAGTGTAGATGAAGGCCCAGATCGAAACCTGAGTGGTTCCAGCAGCCTCTCGAGCCTCATCCATCACAGAGGAGCCCAGGCCGAGGCTGGAAAATGAAGAACCTGTAAGAAAATGTGTAAATAGAACAGAGTGGTTTGTGGGAAGGGTTCATGTCTCCTGCCTTCCCACTCAGAGAGCATCAGGATGTGCCTGTGCCTTGGGAATGCTGATCTGCATGGGCAGCAAGGGAGACAGGAGTGTCCTGGCTGATCCCACGGCAGGAAAGGGAGAAAGAGAAGGATCCAGGGAGAGCTCAGAGCGCCTTCCAGTGCCTAAAGGGGCTCCAGGAGAGCTGGAGAGGGACTTGGGACAAGGAATGGAGGGACAGGACACAGGGAATGGCTTCCCACTGCCAGAGGGCAGGGATGGATGGGATATTGGGATAAATTCTTCCCTGGGAGGGTGGGGAGGCCCTGGCACAGGGTGCCCAGAGCAGCTGTGGCTGCCCCCGGATCCCTGGAAATGTGCAAGGGACGGGGCTTGGAGCAGTCTGGGACAGTGGGAGGTGTCCCTGCCCGTGGCAGGGGGTTGGAATAAGTTGATCTTTAATATCCCTTCCAGCCCAAAGCTGGGATTCTGTGATGTCTCTGTGAGAATTTTCCCCCATCCGAGCCCGTGTCGGGAGGTGCCCCGTGGCACCTGCAGGATGTCCCTGCAGTGCTCCCCTCTGAAGAGCTGGAGCCTCTCAGTGCCACACAGGCCGGGCAGGAAGGAAACAACCCTGGCACCCAGCGCCCTCCTCCCACGGACCTGCGGGAGCTGAGGAGATGCGGATCCGAACTGCCCCAGGTGGGGGGACCTCAGTTCTGGTTTTCAAATAAACAGCCAATTAGGCACTCTGAGAGCCGAGAGCGCTACATCCAGTTCTGCACTTTTATAGGGGCTGAAATGAAATGTCCCAGGATATCGTTCTGTGTCCTGGCTGCACGGGGGGACGGGATCTGAACTGGTCATAAAGGACAGGCGACTTTAAAGGGGTTTGAGCGACACGAGCGGAGCTGACACGTCAGGAGTGCAATTCCCGGCCGTGCACTCGCCCTGATTACAGCAGGATGTTATCAATCCTTTCTTTGCAGGCTCCGCGAGGTCACAGACATTAAAATTGGCCTCTGTCGAAGGCGCCGAGTGTTCAGGGCAAAGTGGGTTTGTGTTTTCAGAGTAATTCAGAGCTAGAAACGAATCAACCACCCCGCCCTTCATGCTGAGAGTTCCTCCTAATACAAAGGCAAATAGGAACAAGGAACAAAGAAACAGGAAAGGGGGGAAATTGGCTGTATTCCCAGATAACTGCAGCTTCCAGAAAGTGTGGTACCACCCTGAGACTCCCAAGAGCCAGAGCAGAGTGAGAGGAGAAACAGAACCTGAGGAACTGAGGAGAGAATAAAGCCAGCAGGCACCTCATGACTAAGAATCCATCCACAGATGGTGGTAAGGGCCCGGTTTGGGCGGAGAATATCAGCAAACCACAATTGAAATGTAAATTACGTAGGGATTTCTTTTAACAGGGTGAAGAAGGCGATTGGGAAGCTGGGGTGGAGCTGTTTCCATTGTTCTCCGGGACTGCTGACACCTCTGGGTGCTGCTGGAGGTGTCATTACTGAGGGAGGGGATGGGCTGGGGGAACGGAGAGTGGAGGCTGTGTTGCATGAAATCCCTGGATGAAAGCACCCCTTGGGTCATCAGTGTGATATAGAACATGAGTGCAGAAAAGGAGGAAATCTCTGGGCAGCCGAGATGATAAAAAGGATAATCTAACCTGCAAAAAAACACCTCCAAGTTTAAAACAAAAATGTTATAAGACAATTACATGGATATTTTAGTTTGATTATTCTGTGGGAACGCAAAGAAGTTGTGGTGACTCTTAGCTGAAATCAGCCCAGACCCCCATGGAGGTGGCCCAGGGAGCCTCATCCATGCAGGAATTGGAGCTTTGAGATGTTTGGCAGTGAAGGGATGCTCAGGCAGCCAGAGGCAGGTCAGGACCACCTCACAGCCAGCCTGGTGCCCTGTGGCACCTCCTGAGACGTGGTGCCAGCTCTGCCCTGCTCCCAGCCCTGCTGAGCCAGCCCCAGAGCGGGGCTCGCAGGCAGCTCTGCCGTCAGAAGCTCCTTCAGAGATTAAAAAGACGTAAAGTTCACTTTGCTCCAAATTATTTCTGGTCCTCAGTTGCCATGGCTGTTGTTGAAACGTCGTCTTCAGCTGGGGTTCCGCTGATGGCTCTGTCAGAAGCTCTCTGAGTCAGCAAAATATTAATAAATAGTTGATGGCACCTCGCATAGCACATATTTTATAAATATGATTTAGCCCTGGGAAAGAGCACAAGTCGAAGGCATTGTTGGCAGTCAAATTCAGAAGGGCTTTTTTTATTTTTCTCCACTTTTTGTGCATCATCTGCCAAAAGAAAGCCCCGGGACTGCAGAAGTTTGAGTCAGGGTGTGACGCAAGAGGAAACAGATGGCAAATTCCTCCCAGATTTCAGGGTTAAGCCATGACGGGTAAAACCTGTAGGAAAACTCGTATTTTTAAATATTAGTGACCTCATTTTTTAAACTGAGGGAAAAGGTTGTTTTTCTTACACATTCAATTCATTATTTGATGGAAGTATTTCAAAATAGGAAGTGTGTTCTTCTCTTTTCTTCTGTATTTTGAATTAAAAAAAAAAAAGTTCAGCTCAATAATTTTAATTCCAAAAAATAATCCCAGATCCAACATTTCTAATGTTCTTATGATTATTATTGTAGGGTTTTTACAGCTTATGTTATTTATTTGTGTCTGTTAAAGCCTTGTGTTTATATACAAATGTATATGAATATATACAATATATACAATATATACAAATATGTCTTAAAGGTTGGGCTTGATTCTATGATTTTACGATTTATCTATAACTGATTCTATAATTTTATATTTCTATAATTTTATGATTCTAAATAAAGGCTCTGATGTGGGAAAAAATTGGGATTTACAGGATAAACTTATTATGATGAATAGGGAAAAAAAAAAGAAAATAAGGCTTAAAAGAATGTTTTTCCTCCAAAAAGCGTTTTACACAAAAATATTTGCAGCTGGATTATCTGATCAGTTGTGAAGTCAAGACAAGAGCTATGGGTGGTACTTTCAGCCACAAATACCTGCCAGAAGTCCTTTTGAAGAAAAAAAAAATCCCTTTTATATAGTGTTTTTATATAGTATATCTACTCCTTTTATGTGGTATATGGTATTTTTATGTTCTATATTTACAGAGTGTTCTCCTCGGTAGAAACTGTGTTTATTTACACAGAAGTCTTTGCAGGGATGAAGCCAGTGGCCACAGGAGAAACAAAAAGGTGAATATTCTTATAGATGGGAATAATTGCTATTCTAAAAGTAGATGGTTTTATTCCAAGTGGGAATTAATTTGTGGGAAATTCTTCACACATGATTCTGCTGCTGCTGGGGCAGTGGTGCCCTCCGAGTTCTCCACATTGGCTTCAAGACCTGGGAAATCTGGGAATGTTGGCCTCGGCTTTCCCAAAGGGGCTAAAAATTAAGGATTGAGGAAATTTAATAAAGGAATTTCCGAAATCCTGTTGTTTCCATGAAGCCAAGGGTTTCCAGTTGGCCCTGGGCTCGTTCCTCTCACCCTCTCAGCCCTGCATTCCTGTTACTGACTGACAGGTGATGTTGCAGCCGTCACTCAGTGCCTGCTTTAAGATGTTTTGGATGATTTGTCTGTGCTGAGGTGATTCATTGCTCCACTTTTATTTCCCAATCAAGAGAAAGTGAGAAGGATTCTTGTCTTCTCCTGCACTTCTGGCTGCACTGGGTTGCCTACCTGTGTCCGTGGCCTCTTCTATCCTGTCTTAAAGTTCAGGAAAACATATAAGTGGAAAGGAACGCGAGAACTTTATAAAATAAATCTCATTTTTAATAACATTAATACAAATTTTATAAAATATTTTTATAAAAATCTTTCTATTGACTTCCTGCTGCCTGCAAGTTGTCTTCAGTACCTGGCTCTGTCTGGAGTAAGTTTTTGGCACCTTAAAAGCAAATGTGGAATCGTGCTCCATCCAAAGTTTGCAGTATTTGAGCTGTTTCTCTGTAGTTTATCTTCCCTTCCTGTTTCATGCCACAGGATGGAGCCTCCTTTGGGAAAAAGGTGCTGACTTGGAGAATCTTGGAATCATTTAGAGATTGGAAAAGACCTTTAAGGGCAGCAAGTCCAACCTTTGACATCGACCACCAAGTTCAGATTCACTGACTCTTCAGCAGGGAAACACCACAAGAAGTTACACCAAGAGGTAAAGATCCTCATGGAATTTCTGCTCCAGAAACACCTGGTACTTCTCAAAAAATACTGTTCTGTGTTAGGAAACAGCCAGCAAAGTAAAATGGTGATGGATATGAGACACCACGTGGAATTTCGCACTTTTTTGGGTTCTGATTTATGGATGTTACTGATTTTACCATCTGTGCCCAGAGAAATCCTGAAGTCTAATTACCAAAGGTGATATTCCTGTAGAACTCTAACTGATGCCATAACTTTTCTGAAAACAGTCCTGTAAATGATTTTCTGTGTTCTACTCAGATTTATCCAAAGAATTCTTACAGCAGAGAAAAAAGCCCAGATTTTGGTGGGGTGTGTGCTTAGGACAGCCCGAAAGGCCCGAAGGGTGGAGCACTGTGGGATTAACATCCTTAGATCACTTAATGCCGCAACAGAAGGAATATTAGAGGGCAAATCCAAAATTAATCATTCACTCTGAGCTGCAGATAACTGTATGGAAGTGAAAATGGCAGGAAAATGTGGGAATGCTGAGGAGTGTGAACATCCATATTCAAAGTTTGTATTCATAGGGGAGGAGGTGTATTCTCACTGCATCAGGAATTTTGCCTCTTTAATCAACTTGGGACTCAAAATAGATCATAAAACGTGAAAAGACCCTATTGTTACCATGTAATCCAGCAGCCATGGATTTAGCTTTATGTTAAAAATCAATTTATGCCATTTCGAATACGTTGTCTGGGTTGGAATATTTTCAGCTTTAAATAATCACTGAAACATCGTGATCCATTCTGGTCACTGTTTTAAAAAATATCTTTAATTTAAGTATACTTTTCTATCCCAGCGTCCAAAAGTTGGATCTTATCTCTTTCAGCTGGCCTGAATAATACATTTTCCATCTTGTTCACCACGTAGTTTCTGGTAGGCTTTTAAGTTTGTTTTGATTTGCACTGCAAGGAGCTCTGTGACTCAAATGTGGAATTTCTGAAGACTCAATCTCAGAACTGCTCTTATTTGATGTTTTCTCTGGCCCTCCGGAGAAAAGTGAGAGGATGCTGATGGAGCTGGTTGGAAAAATGGGATCTGTGGGGAAAAAGAGAAGGGTGGCAATAGCACAGAGAAGCTCTGGGGTGACATTTGATGAATAAATAGGGAGTGTTTAACACCTGAGAGGGTGAAGTGAATGCAGTGAAGGGTGAACAATTTGAAAATAAACAAATGGAAAGATTTTATCAGGTGAGCATGATGGGTAAACATCCCTCAAACTGGGACAGGGCTAGGAGATAAACTGGAGGGATCTTAGGCAAGAGAGAGCAAATGAATATTGGCAAACATTGTTATTGATCAATTTATTGGGATTTAATGAACTGCCTCTCACCAGGTCAGGAATGTGCCCGTGGATTTCCTTCTGGCTCTGGTTGGTTGTACAGTGCTGGTTCAAAGTGCCCCGTGTGAGGTGATGACCCACAGAAACCCTCTCAGACATGAACCCTGGACAATCCCATCCCAACAGATTCCAGGGTTTTAATTTTTGGGACGTAGCCCAGCTCATCCCATTTTTCACCATGTTCATTCCTAACTCTTTGCAATGAACCGTCCAGGACCCAAACTAAATGTTTCTTATATTTTCACTTTTCATTAATCAACCCCTAATCTTACAAAGAGAAACCTCATTAACTGGGCAACGATCTAATCTTTATAAACCTGACTTGGATTGGCGTTAATTGCACTTTTTTAGTTCTGTGCTTAATGAGCTCTGCCTTGGTCGTTCCATTCCTTGGCCTGGGATCGTTGTCAAACTGATAATTATATAATTACTATGTCATTCTGTTTATCTCTTTTCTGTGTTGACAAAACATTCAATTTCTTTACTAATCCAGAAAATTCCTTGTTCTTGAAGAGGTGTTAAAAGTCAGTGGTCATAAAGACCTTGTTGGAAGCCTACAGAAGGAGCCTGTTTCATTTATGATGCCTCTGTTTAATGGCTGTGCTCAACATCTTCAATTCCTTTTTGAACAGAAAGTTGACTCGGTATCTCATGAACAGACAGAACCACTTGTTTTTGGGGAAAATAACAGCTAAGTGACTACATAGTGAATTTATTTGGGTTAATTTTTCCCATTGTCAGGATCCATCTTGTGACATAAAATAGAAGCAGAGATAACAGAGGAACAGCTCAAATACTGCAAAGTTGGATAAAGCAAGATTTTGGCAGCTCTATTCCACGTTGGATTTTAAGATCCCAAAATAAATTGCTGTGCATTACTGAGCTTCGGGGAAGATGTTGTAGTTCTACTTCAAAAAGCTGATGGTGAAAAGCTTCATTCTCTGACCCTTCCCCATCAGTTTTCCACCATTTCCAGCTTCTGCTTCAGCTTCTTGAGGCTGGTTACCAGTTTCTTCTCACAGTCACAGATGCTGTCCAGCTGCTTTTGCTTCCCAAGGTTCTTTCCATGTAATTTTTGTAAGTTTAGTTCCTGATTTTCTTCATTGCTGGGGACACCTATACCTTCAGCCTGAGAAAGCGAATCACAGGTATAGCTTAGGTTAAAGTTTCATCCATGAAGCAGAGGCAGAACCCCTGAGTGTCTCCCTGGGCTGCTTTGCTCCGTCCAGGTCTGTCCCTGTTCCTTTGTGCACGGGAAAGGAAGGAAATGAAGGGACCAGGACACCTCCAGAGTCACCCGACAGCAGCAAAGCTGCCGAGGAAAAAAGAGCCTCTTGCAGGCACTCTTTTGTTCGTCAGTCACAATCTTGACAAGCTGCTAACTCAGTCTCTCCAAGATTCCCTGCATCTCCAGGCAGGAAAGGAATGACAAATCAATGACAAATCACTCCAAGTTCAGGCAACAAGTTGATCAAAGACTCAGCAGCGACAACGCTGCGATTCCTGGCGGTGGTGGGAACAATCCCAGCCTCCTCCCAAAATAATCTTGTCAGCTCGGCTTTGTTCAGGCTTTCAACCTCCCTGAAATCCAGGCAGTCCAAGGGACTGGCAGGGAAAAGAGAAGCCTCAAACACGAGTTTGTTTGACATCAAAGCTGAGCTCCCACGTCTGCCGGGGCACTTTGTGTCTGCCTCCCCCTCGTGCTGCTGCTGCCGCTCGCTGGGTCCCTGTCCCTCTCTGCAGCGATGCTCTGACTCAGCGCTGCTGACTTTGAAACTTCAAAAACCCCAAACTTTGCCGCTTTTCCAAGTGGTTATAACTTGGTTTTTAATGCTCGTGTAGAGCCAGATTTTGGCTGTGTAAATTCTGGAGTCCCAGCGACGATCCACATTTAGGAGAAAACGGCTTTTTGGCGTCCCTTGGCAATCTTATTTTATGAGGATCCTTTGTTCTTTTTTTTCCCCTTCTGCTTACACCTCACCGTGGAGAAGACAGCAGTGTATGAAAAGAGAAGGTAATGCCTTGTAAAACGGAGGGGGCTGTTCAGTGATTCCATGGAACAGGAAAGATTTCCCTGGAAAATTCACATGCACTCAGTGTTTTATTGCTGCAGAGCACGGACTGAAAAAGAAAAAGACACCGCGTGCCCCAGTGATCACCCCTTCTGTTGTGTAAATACAGCATCCCACATGTGCCACGTGTTGTTGGCAGATACTTGTGGAGGTTTTTTGTAGCGGTGTAAGAAGACTTGGAAAACAGAGAGTCTCTGTTAGCTAATAAAGCGTTTTTCTCCATGCTTTTTATGGATTCCAGTGGCAAGAGATGAGGTGTGCATGTACTGGTATTGCTGTCAGTACCAGTTTGGGTTCTTACACCCAGCAATTAATTTTTTTTTGTGGAAAACAGCCCTCAGACCATCAGAGTGGAATTTGAATGGCTCTGATATTTCAGTAAGTTATTTTTAGCCTGGAAAAGTCAAAATGCTTATTTGTGATTCCGAGGCAAAGAGGATATTCCTGGAATAAAACTCTAGGTGTTGATGTGTTGAGCACCTTTGAGGTGATCCAGTGTCACATTTGAATTCCCCTTTCATGGGTGTGCAGGACATGGGCTCACACTGGGGACTCTCCCTCTCTTTTCAGTGTTTGCTTTTGCCTTGACTCGGAATCCTCCCACACCAGGAACTCAGCCGACCAAGCAAACCATCATAATTTCCTTATTTAAGTGAGAATTCCCTTTCTGGGACAATCCTGACGTTGAAATCCTGTCTGTTTTCCAAGTGAGATGAAAGAACAGTCAGTGTCATAAAAATCTGAAGAAAACCAACATCCAAAGCCACAAAACTCAAGCTGTGGACTCCTGGCCCTCTGTTTCTCTCCTTGACCTTTCAGCAGCAGGAAAAGTGCTGTGTCATGAACTTACCTATTAAAGTAATTTTAAACCACATTAGAACTTAATGAAATCTGCTCAGGCCACTTATTTTTTCATGTATTTGCTGTGTATCTAATGCCATCTTAATTAATTTTACCCTTCAACGGAATGGGTAATGCAGTGGAGTGACCATGAGGTGTGACTTTGTGCCACAGCACAATTCATTTTTGTCTCACTGCTGTTAAAGTTTGATGTGTGGAGGTTTTAATTTAGTAACTCTCACGCACTGAGGATGAATAGCATAATTCTATTTTTTATGTTATGATAGATGACCATAACACACAATGTGCATACTGATTAATTTGTTATTTTTAGAAGAATGCCCCAGATTTAGTTTATTTATTTTGCAGAACGCCCAAAATTCAGTTCATGGTTTTAATGGCAAATAGCAGGAATTGAGTTAGCAGTGCTCAGTTCCTTGCAAAGTATTTATCCAGGGAAGTACAGACACAACATCCTATTTATTTATCCTCATTTGTTAGACTTTGGCCAGCAGTAGCTTGGAATTTAACTATTTACAAAGGCATCCTATGTGTCCGTGTACTCAAAGATGAAAATTCATTAACTATGTTGTAAAGCAAGCTTTAATATTTGGAAAATCCAGTCCGGGGATATTTTCTTCTGTGCCACAGATGCATTATTTCAGGATCTTTTTCAGAACAAAGCAATGCAATAGTAAATCAGCATTTCCACAGACAGTTCCTGATGCTCTTGGCTGCATTTGCTGTTTTATCACATGAATCAAAGGTGTAGCGACGAAACTCCAAATGACAACTCAGGCTCATTCAGCTAAAAACCAATCTACCGAAGAAAGAGGAGAAATCAAAGAGAAAATGGGGATGAATTGCACTGAAATAGCAGAGCTCCATAATGATCAGCCTGGTTTCATATTTATTGAGCAAACTCACATCCAACTTAGCAGCTCCAAATGCAGGAGCGGCAAAACCAGAGCACACCAAACGCTCTTCATGGAGGGGGTAATTAAATATTTCTGGGGTTCTTCCACGGAAGGCCCCTCCTCAGTGATTGAGGGAACACTCTGTGGAACACAATTCAGTGTATTTCCAGTCAATAGAAAAACCTGGCACCTAAAACAGAGCTAAGCTGGTGTTGAAGTGTTCAGGTCAAAAATTGCTGGCCCCAAAATGCTTCAGTCCCAATTTATATTCCAAACACCTCATGCTTTGGGGTCTGTGGGTGGGATTCAGTGGCTTTGGAGACTTTGGGTTTTTGGGGCATAATCTTTTAAACTTCCTGTGGTTGGAGGAAGTCTTGGAATCCGAGCCCTCTGTTTCCTCAGTCCTGGTACAACCGCTGGTTTGCAGTGTCAAATAAAAGATGAGAGGTGGGAGAAATTGCAACTCTGGGAATCCCAGAATAGTTTGGGTTGGAAGGGTTCTGAGAGATCATTTCTTTTCAACCCCCCTGCCATGGCAGGGACACCTCCCACTGTCCCAGGCTGCTCCAAGCCCCGTCCAGTCTGGCCTTGGACGCTTCCAGGGATCCAGGGGCAGCCACAGCCTCTCTGGGCAATCTTCCACCTCTGCTTTTCTGCTTTCCATCAGAACATTGTCAGAAGTTGGACTCTCTGAGTTTGTAGGACCTGTGCCAGTGTCCATCTTCAGGAGAACTTTCCAGGCCTCACATTTCCCTTCCGGATATCAGACTCCTTCACTTGAGAACGGGGCAGCAGCTCAGACCTTGTCACCTTCCCTGACTGAACACCTCATGCAGCCACTCTGTGTTTCGCCCTCTCATTCCTTCTGGTGAAAGTCTCACAGATTTCAAAGTTCCACCTCAACTTTTGACTCCTCTACTTGCAGAGCAGGGTTGGAATTGACTGAACAGCACTTGAGAGCTTCATTTTGTGGCTGCTGACCCTCTCTGCAAAGGTGGGAACCACAAGCAGCCAAACACTGCTGAGCATTCTCTACATCAATTTATTTTAAAATATTCCTTTCAGTCTTATTATTCACTCACTGCGGTCTGCAAGGCCCAAATCTGTCTGTAATTTCCCTGTTTTTCAGGGATTTTTCTTTCCCTTCTCACTGTATCCATGACGTTTTTTCTTCTGTTGGAAAGGTTCTGCGTCATCCTTTCATGCTGGGATTTTGGAATGTTTCCCCATTTACATTTCTCTCTTTCAGGTCAATCTCCCCTTGTTTGAACAGCAGTTTCCCTCTCTCCATGCAGGTAACTGAATTTATCATTCTAATAGACTTGAAAAATACTTTTATTTTCTTGTGGCACACTCAAATATTATCAGCCCTAAAAAATATCTCAAGCACTGTGTGAATATTCAAGTTGCTAATGGATAATGTTTATGAATTATCCTCAGCTTCCTGTGTACTAAGCCAAGTCCAATTTACTTAATTATTGGTTAAATCTTACTCTGACTGTGCTACATTTAAAGAAAACTGAGTCTTTGATGAAACTTTTGTGGTAACTAATTGCCAGCCAAAGAGAAGTAAAATGCGGTGTTGGAAAAGTAACAGATTGGATTTTGCTGTGATAGTTTTCTTGTGTGGTGCATGCTTAATCCTGTGAAATCACTATGAAATTGCCATTATTCTTCTTCAATACAGTGCCCAGGAATTCTTTAATAACAATCTTTGCAGGTAATTTACTCCAGAGAAAAAGGAGGTGTTAGAACACGATGTAGCGAAACTTCTGTAAAATCCGATTTTGCGTTTCAGGCTGCTCTTGTGTTCCCAGGGCTTGGCACAGCACTCCTTCATCAATGGATCTGCTTCTGTGAGCTCCCAGCTGTGCCTGTGCCCTGTCCCATCCGTGACCCCACTGCCTTCTCCCAGGAATATTTTGGGAGCAGTGCCCAGCCCTGCCAGGGACAGCGAGCGAGCGTGGGGAGGGCTCGCACTCAGCTGGGCTTTGGGGCAGCGCCTGTCACCGTCACCACCATCCATCCCCTGTACTTGTGGCTGTGCTCCTGATTTATTTACCGGCCTCTAGTCCCTGAAATTCCTGAAATCTTGGTCTCTGTGATGTTTGTGGCTCAGGATGTCACAGGTGTCACCCCGTGGGTACGGACACGGATCAGTTCCGCGTTCCTGCCTTTGGTGTGGTCCTGGCGGTTCAAATCCCTTTTGACTTCTCTTCCCCTTGTTCTCTCAATTCCCTCCTCTCCCTCCTCAGCGAGGCTTAACTGGAATGTTCGAGCATTAAGGGGGTGGGGTTGAGGGCAGAAGGATTCCTCAGAGATCGAGGCACGGTGCTAAGAAAAGAGAGGGAGGAATATGATGCTGTTTCTGCCTTCTCGTGCTTTATCTTTAGAAATTCCCCACCAAAACAGCCCCTGGTTGTGCTGGAACACCTTTCTTCCTGGAGTGACT
This sequence comes from Ifrita kowaldi, assembly GCA_013398055.1. Taxonomy (NCBI): domain Eukaryota; kingdom Metazoa; phylum Chordata; class Aves; order Passeriformes; family Cinclosomatidae; genus Ifrita; species Ifrita kowaldi. Next base: position 581,817 of record VZRS01012638.1, read on the forward strand.
TAAAAGGGAGAAGAAGAGAACAATAATCTCCATGTGAAAATAAAATGATGGAATTCCTGCAGCTTCAGCAATATTGATAATTCCCTCTCCAGCCCAAGGAGAGCACGGAGCTTAGAAAGCAGCTGAATTTAAATTTCCCAAGGGCTTCTTTCTGGGCAGAAATGCTGGGTGTTCCTGTTTCTCTTGTGGTTTGTGGTAACTGATCAGTGCTTTTGCAATGTGAGGATCACGTTTCAGCTCACTCACTAATGTCCTTCCATATACCTGTTCCCTTCAATGCACTCCAGTTGTGTCTCTGAGGTGATTTTCATCTGTTAATTGTGGCACTTCCAGATGCAACCACAAAACCACAGGATTTAGACATGAGACTGCTTTCAATAAACCCCAAAGTTACCAAGTGTCTGCTACCTTGAAGCAGCCCTCTAAAGTGATTTGTGTTTTCCATATTTGCTCAGGAAAGCTGCAAGGAACGTCGTAGAAGATTTTATTTCAGTCTTCTCTAATGATTCATAATTAACTTTGAGGGAAAATGATATTTTTAACCTCAGATTTGCATTGCACGTCAAGACTGATCACTTAGTCATGGTAGAGCTCTGTTACCAAAATTCCACAAAGAGAGTGGCTGTTTTTGGTCTCTGGTTTTCCATACCTGGCTCCAGAGGTGGGAAGAAAGGGATGGAAGCAGTGCTTGTCCTGCAGCAGGGACACCGAGGTGCGGAGAAGGTCCAAGGAGCACAGTTCAGCACTGAATTCTGCTTTTCTTGGCAATTATGTGAACAAAAGATATTTTCATTCTTTATTTATACTTTAATATTAAACAAAATGGACAGGAAGATCATTAAAAAACAGCCCCAAACAGAGTCTTAATTCCATTAGAACCATCCAATAAGGGAGGTTCGGGTGGATCTCAGGGAAAGGTTCTTCCCCCAGAGGGTGCTGGGCACTGCCCTGAGGCTGCCAGAGCTCCAGGAGTGTTGGGGCAGGGTGGGATTGTTGGGGTGTCTGTGCAGGGCCAGGAGTTGGGCTGGATCATCCTTTGGGGTCCCTTCCAACCCAGCAGGTTCCAGGATTCTTTGATTCTGTCAGTGTTGGTTTGGGTGTCACCTCTTTGCTGCAGATCCGAGGCTCAGAACCGCTGTGGGGTCCGTGAGGACAAGGAGTGGAAGGTGGATCTCTGGTGTTTGATTCCTGTGTCCCAGATGTACCCAAACCTTTCCAAAGGTAACACTTCTATAAATTATCCACAAAGGCAGCAAAACCTGCCCAGTTCTTGGGCAGACACAATCAGCTCCCTCTTTGAAGATGCACTTTTAGGTCAGGAGGAGTTCAAACCCTGTGCTTAGGGCATGGGAGAGACACTTGAAGTTAATTTGTCACTCCTTTGATTTATTTAACCCCACTGAAATGAGCAGATTGAGTCCAGAGGAAGAGTGGAATAACAGAGAGTTTAATCAAACCATCTCTCATTTCTGCTTGAGCTCACTTCTGCTTTTCTTTTTTAATGCTGACTGCAGACAGGCTGCTGAAGCAATAAAGGCTTGTATTGTTTAGTACAGAATTGTTAAAAAAAATTAAATCCTGTCTGGATCATTGTGCACATTATTATTATTTTGAATATTACACCAGTGTCTCTCTTGATGCAAACAAATTAAATTGCTTTCATGTATAGAAAACATAATTATGCTCCACAAGGGACAGTGCAGTAAACACCATGTTTCAATGCTCCATATGCATTTAAACTATTGATTAAAGATGCAGATAATCTATTTTGCACCATTTTGTCAGAATCACTTCCTGGGAATCTGGGGCTGCTGCCTGTGCTCTGAGCTGGTGGCACACCAAGGGATTCCATAGATTTAAACCACAGAAGGCACCTGGGGGCATTACTGAAGTGGATTCCCTGAAATAGAGGCAACTCCCTCACAAAACATCTCCAAAAACCAAAGGAGGAATTTTCCGAAGTGAAAATATTTTGTTAAATAGATTTTTTAAAAATAACTATTTTATTTTAAAAATAACTTTTCCGAAGTGAAAATATTTTGTTGAAAACCTATTGATAAAATCTGGGCAACAAAAGGGAATAAAATGGATGCTTTCTATATTTTTAAAACATTGTGGTTGAGCTCAGGAATTACAAACCAATGGCTCTTACCCTCAGTATTTAGTAAATTAACTGAAAAATAACTATAGAATATTAATGAGAATGATATTCCAAGGATAGATAGCAGCAGTCCCAAAAGGAAAATTTTCTTTCCTCCAGGGTGTCAGCAAAATAACAGATAAAGGAGCAGTGATACTTATAATTTATTTGGGGTTTTAAAAAGCTCAAGTGCCTATTAAGAAAACTTAGAGTAATCACAGGGCGGGTCATAATGAACTTTCATGGCCTAGCAGCTACTTGAGGAAGGAAACAACGGAATAAATGGGATTAACCAGTTAGAAATTGGGCTGAAGACTTAATTCTGGTTTAATGTCTGGTGGAGGTTTATGGCTTGGGTGATGCATTGTCACTTTTACACTCGGGATTCAGATAACTGGGCAGTGAAAGGTCCTCTCTATCCATCAAAAGCAGCTCCTCATTTTGTTTTTTAGCAGCTTTACTCAATTACCAATAGCTGTCATTCCCAGAAAATCCAAATAGTTGTTGAAGGGGAAAGTTTTTATTACCTGATTGATGGAGAATATTTTCATGTCTGCAGTTTATGCTGCTCCAGAGTAAAAAAATCCTCCTTTATTTATTTGATTTTAGTATTAGGATGGCAGCTGGTGTAATAATGAATTTGCATTTGGATACAGACCTGCAATTAAAAAAAAATCACAGATTTTATGGAGGAAAAATATTTATGGCAGATCATGGAGTTGATGTTCCTGTCCAAACAGAAAATTCTCTGCTTTGTGCATTTTGTGGAGGTTGGAAGTGACAGCATCGAGCATTTAATGAGCTTTGTTCTCCCAGATAGGGGAGATACTCGGAGCTTGGTCGTGTTGGAGCTCATCAAATGACCTGGAAGGGCAACAATGAAATCTTTTCCTCATTCTGAACACAAGGGGATGCTTCACATCCCAAGATCTGCTCCCTTTCCAGTCTGCAGGCTGTGGATCCATGCGTGTGCGCTCAGAGAGAGGGGAGTGCGCGGGGGGCAGTGGGCAGAAGGTGTTTCCTGCCTTGGATGCACATTCCAAGGGCTGCCACATCTTGGGGAAGTTGCAGGGCAGCTGCCAGATGGATGAAAACAGGCAGCAATGCCGTAAGGGTGAGGAGTTTCCCAGAAAAAGCATTTGGAGTGAATATTGAGGAAGAAAGGCTTCTAAACCAGGGTATGAGAGATGGGGAGCGGTTTTACTGACAGTGGGGGAAGATGCTGCTTCGCTGGAGATTGTCAGAGCCAGGCAAGGATCCCTGAGGCAGCAGCAACAGCAGAGCTAATTTCATCCAGAAGAGTGTCTCGGAATTTAAGCTCAATTATGTTAATTGGTGAGACAGTTCAGGATAGGGAGCGGTTGGAGTGTCGGCTTTGAGGGTTATCAGGAGAGGCAAGTGCTCTCTGTGGGGCAGAGGCACCTGTCTGAACTTCTGCTGTCAGGGCACTCCAAATTTATGAATTTCAGCTCCTTAATGAGCTGCTCAAACTCCTTTTTAAACCTCAGAATCCCCTAAGCCCCTCCTTTGTTTATAGACCTGCGTTGTCACAACTGTGCTACTCCAGACTCGTCCGGGCCTCGGATCACTGGGAATGGTTTAGGCTGGACCTCAGTGTCTTTATAAAGCTGCAGCTTTTGGTTTTGTCATTAGTATGGAAAGGATTCCTTCCTTGTGTTAAACCCCACAAATTATTGATTTTTGTCATAGCTTTGAAGGCACTTCTCAGGCTCGTGGATCTCTTTAAGTTGAACGTTGGGCAGGCTGAACTCGTGTTTGAGACTGTGTGAAGTTCTGTTTGTATCAGCCAGGGTTGAACGGAGGGTGAAGATGTTCTATCAGTGCCTCTCAGGATGCTGCTGTTTAATGATGCAAGCTGCCTTTTATTTGATTAGGGACTCAGTGCTATCAAAACAGCCATGCAGCTTTTATTACAGGTGTGCAGAGAGGCTGTTCTGTTCCGTTCCTCGGATGGATGAGTCGTTTTGTACACGAATCTCTGGGAGCGCCTTTATTCCTCATTATTTTGTGAGGAGGCCACCCAGCGAGCTGTTCCAGTGGAACAACAAAAAAAAGGTGTTTACATGCACCTGGGGAGGGTGGGTTGGTGTCACAACAATAATAAAATATGCTGATGTGATCTTGAGATCATTTGCACGGGTGGAAACGGAGACTTCTGCTCCTGATGAGATCCTGCTGATGAATAATCAGCTCCATATCTCAGCGAGGTAAACACAGTCTGGGGCTGAATGGATACCAGGGGAAATCCTTCATGTATTTGCACGAGTCTTTGTGCACGGGTGTTATTCTTAGATCCTTTTCCAGCAGGGTTCTTTCCCGTGCAGCCCACTCCTTCCCAGCAGTGTGGAGCAGCCCTTTCCTGAGCACAGCTCCGGGCTCTCCACAGGGAAGGGCCCTGAGAGAGGGGCTGGGCATGCAGCATCCTCATGGATGGGCACTGGACACAATCTTGGAATAATTTGGGTTGGGAGGGACCTCTGGAGATCATCCAGCCCAATTCCCTGCCAAGGCAGGGTCACCTGGAGCAGGCGTCCTCAGAACGTGTGCAGATGGGTCTGGAAAGTCTCCAGAGAGCAAGAAGAGGTGGAACTTGTGTTTTAATTTGTGGCTGTTGCTCCCCGTCCTGCTGCTGGACACCACTGAGAAGATCCTGGCACCATCCTCTTGACATTCCTTAGAGATGTTTATGTGGATTGGTGGGATCCCCTCTCAGCCTTCCAGGTTAATCGGGCCCAGCTCCTGCAGTCTCTCGTCCTCAGAGATGCTCCAGACCCCAAATCATCTCTGTGCCCTCCTCTGGACCTTCTCCTGCAGCTCCTTGTCCTTCCTGAGCTGTGGAGCCTGGAATTAAAAGTGGTGTTCCAGATGTGCCTCAGCAGGGCAGAGCAGAGGGGGAGCACACAGAGGCAGAAGCATCTTGGAAAAGGGAGGTGAAGGAGCAGAATCTGATGCAAAGTGAGAAATAACCACAAAGTTCCCCAGCAGAGAGAGATCCAGCAAGGAGTTATCCCAGCAGGGATCGTGGGGAAGCGGCTCTGCCCAGGCTGGCAAGGAACTGATACAAAAATAATGGTTGCAGTGATATTTTTAATACTGAGAAAGCGACATTTTAGAACTGGGCACTCAGCTGCCCCTTCCCATGGAGAAGATGAATGGCTGCAGTGATGCAGGTACAGGCTGAGCACCAGCTCATCCCAATTTTCTGGCATTTTTCTGGAGAGGTGATAGGTGCTTGCTGACACAGCTTTCCGTGGGATCTCTTCAATGCTAATTATTCCTCTAAACATTCGATAAGTAAAGCAATTTATCTCCTTATCTCAGCCCCTCACATGGGCCTGAATTCTGTCCCTGATGTGCAATCAGTGCAGTTCTGTCATTGCAGCATAATGCAGTTATGTCTAAATGGGTATTTTCAGGCCATGATAAAATCAGCTGGAATGGTAGAAACCATTTAGAAACATCAGCTAATTAGGGAAACTTTATAAAACTTTTATTTCCCTCTCTAATTTTCTTGTCCTACCTTGTTTTTTCCAAGCAAAGCCCTCCCTTCAGTACCCTAAAGGAGATTTGTTGGCTTTAATTCCAAGGTCTCTGCTAACAAAGGGTGTAAAAGATGCCATGAAATGAGAAAAAAGCCAGACCTAAGAGAATCTTCTTAGTAATGAGTCTGCCCCTAACTGTGACTGTGGCACTGGATTAAGTTCCAGTGCTGTCCCAGTTAAGTGAGAAATATTAAATGTCATAAAGACTTCCTTGGCATTTGAGAATCTTCTGAAAAGAATTGTTCATCTCAGCCATGAGTTTTTGGAAATTCTAGTGTAGGGATTACTAGATGGAGTTACACCAGCTTTGCAAAAATGCTGGAAAGTAGGGCAGTATTTTAGTCACTAAATGTTGGAAAACTGCCAAAAAATTTATGTTACTTCAACTTTCTGTTTCATCCTACACCTGATAGTCCTGAGGTGTTCGGGATTTTTTTTTCAGGGCTACTATTACACAAATAATTTTGCTCTCTTTTAGCTCAAATTAATCTGTTTTTCCACCGTGGAATAATAACAAACAGACAAACAAAACCTGTGAATTTTTAATGATTGGAGCTTCCTCTTGGATTTTGGAGTGCAGATTCAAACCAAGATGTTCTCTTTCAAACCAGCTCAGGTTTTCCTGGGTGAACGGGATGTTTTCTTTTTTAATTACATATTTAGCCATAAAAAAACTTTGCTTGTTGACTTACTGTGGCAATATTTGCAGCTCATAATGCCAGGGCTAAAGAAATCTCTGCTGTGCTTTTTATCTGGTTGTTATCACGGTGTTCAGGATGTAAGTAATGAAAATGTTAATGGTTATGGATTTATTTGTTTACTTTCAGTTATCTGCTTGCCATAATATCAGAATTTGGCCTTATTGTTCTGCTGCTGTTGCATAACTTTGCCTAGAAATGAAAAAAAAAAAAGAAAAAGAAGAAAAAAAAGGCTTTTATGGGTGCAGTAGGATTATTTCCTGAATTATGAATTAATAACTTTAGCTGGAGGTGAGGTTCTACCACTGGAATTGCAAAAGCACAAGAGTGGAAGCAAGGACTAGAATTAAGAAGGTGTTAAATGTGTTTCCACACGGTTCCTGGTGGATAATTAGTGGTGTTTGGGGGCAGCTGGAAGACACCAGACAGTAAAGAGCAACTTTATTTTTTTGCCACATTCAAATTCACCGTGGTCAGGATGGGATTTCTTTTTGGGGTAGAGGCCAAGTTCCTCAGACCTGTGCCTTGAATAAACCTGAGCTGATGGGACCAGCCTCAAAAGGAGAGGAGATACCAAACAATTCTTCCTTTTGGTGTTGAGTTTCCCTTTTTTCTGGCGAAACGAAGCAGATTTAAAAGCAGAATAGAGTCAAACAACAAAAAAATCCCGAACGAGGGCTTCTGTAAAGTGCAGAGTAAGCAGAGTTTCCCAGTGGGGGTGGCAGAACCTCCACCAGCTCCTGCAGCTCAGCCTTCCCCTCCGTGGAGCCTCCTCCAGAAGGCGAACAGGGGAGGGTTTGTGGTGGCTGCTCACTCCCAGCCGGGGAACAGATGGCTTTGGGCTACCTCTGACTAATGTTTGCCTCCTGATGCTGCGAGTGCAGCAGATTGGAGAGTTCCTGGGAGAGGAGCTGCGTGGAACAGAGCAGATCTGCGGGTCCCTGAGCGAGGGGTGTGTAGTGACCTCTCTGCTTTGCCTCTTCTCTGACTTAGATCCGTGAGTCTGGCTTGTCTTATCCCGTGATTTTCCCCAAAATCCCTTCGTGATCCTGGGGAATTCCTGCAGGACACAAAGGTTTTCCCAGTCCCCTGCAGCTCGGCACAGCCAGGCAGCTCTGCAGCACTCGGGGTTGTTTCCTACGAATAAAAACCACCATCCTCAGTTAAATCCATCACCTCCCATTCCTGTAAATCAGAGAACACACATTTAATCTGTTTTTTTAGTTCAAGGCTGTGGTCAGGTGATGCTGCCTGTGTGGCTGAAAATGAGTTTATGGGGGTGAATCTGGTTTTAAGGACCCTGCAAAAGCAAAAGGAGCATTGTTTGGGTGTGGATGATGTCAGGGGAGGGCAGGGACCAAAATCTTTCTGCCTGGAACTTCTGGTTTGCTCCTTCAGGTCCACGAATGTCGCGAGTGCCAAGAAACAAAAATAAAAGTCCTGAAAACATGAGGTCAAGCTAAATATGCCAGATTTCCTCTGGCTTCAGCCAGCAGTAAATCGATGTTTTATGAAAGCATTTCTATTAAAAAAAACCCACACAGATGAAATCTTCACCAATTTGTCCAAAACCTTTGGGCAGGAATTGTCCTGCAAAAGTCAGGCTGAGAGAGTCCAAAACCTTACATTAAGCCCTCAGAACTTTGTCTTTTGTGCTCTTGTTTGTCATGAGATTTGGTGTAAAAGGCAGAGGGTTGCAATTCCCATTGTAAGATGTCAATACAGGATTTTTGACTCTTTTTCTGTCTTCACTTTCTGTATCTTTCGTAATTTTTTTTTTTTATTACCCTAGAAAGGAGATTTCTGTGGGAAACAGTTTGGGTTTCTTTTACAGAGATGGATAGAAGGAAATGGAAAGTTGTATCTTATTCTATTCTATTCTATTCTATTCTATCCTATCCTCTTCTAATTTTTATTTTATTATTTTATATTTTATTTTATTTTTTATTATTTTTACTTATTTTATTTTATTTTATTTTATTTTATTTTATGTTCTTAGTCCAATCAAACTCTTAGCAGCAAAGGGAGGCTCCATAGGGATTTAAACAGGTTTTTTGGGAGCTGTTGTTCTAACAGGGAGCACTAAGAGTGAAGGGAGGACAGAGAATCCTTCCTGCTTTAACTGTGAGGAGAATTGGCTGGAAAAGGGGTAAAGATTTAAACCCAACAAATGAGGATACATCCAGTTGTTGAGATTTTGAATTAGGCCATCTGCTGCCTTCTCGCAGCTGCTCCTGGAGGTTTTCCTGGTCATAAATACTCAAAACTCCTCCCAGCCACCTGAAAATAGGGAAATATGGAGCATTTAACTCTTTGCTTCCCAGGAGGGCAGCGCTCCATGGCATCTGCTGATGGGAGATGTTTTGTGGTGCTGAGGTCTCCCTGAAAGGGCTGAACTCATCTCCACTGAAGAATCACCTCCCTCGTGAAAGCCCTTGCCTAAATTCGCTCCCAATCTCGGATTACAAACCTCCCAGGAAAATCTCTGGCTGCTATCAGCTCTGCAATGATCCAATGCTGAGTTTAATTCACTGGACAGTTCTGTGGGGAGGGCAGAAAGCCGTCTGTAACCAGCTGAAATCGCTGACACGGTGCTCGGGCGAGGTTCTTCCCCAGAGGTATAATTTTATTGCAGTTACGTAGGCAGTCATCGACTTGGGAAGTTCAAAGAAACTTCCAAAACAGCTCTTTTTTTTCGGTTCTGTTTTCAAGCAGTGCAGCAAGAGAGCGTGAAGATCTTGCCCATAATAATTAGAGCTGGGAAACCTTAGGAAAATCCGCCTGGGGAAAAGGGAAATGCTTTATTTACAGAAAGTTGGGAAGGTATTTTTACAAGGGAGGAGCGTTTAAAATCCAAGTGGCCACTTACTCTGGGAATCCTGACACAGGGGGAGAGGACAGCACTGGAAATGAGCTGGGAAATTGTTGTTCCAAAGCTCTTTTGCCTTTCCTAGGGAGCGAGATGTGGAAAAAACTCCACTGGAGGGACTTTGTTTCATCATTCTCCTTGCAACAAACGCTTAAATAATATTTATTTATTTTAGTTCTCTTGTCTTGCTGACTCCAGCGTTGGTTCCTTTAATCCCAGTCTGTGCTCTTGCTCATACATTTATAAATATTCTATTAATAGCTGGACCAATGCTCCAGTTCAGTGTGGAGAAGTGCCCTGAGAAATGATTTCTTGCACAGTGCACCACAAACGACATCCTGACCTCTCTGGAGCTGCAGATTCATTAATTTTGGTGTAAAATGGCAATTTCTGCTTTGAAAATACTGATTTCCCCAGAAAATCCTGGAATGTTGTCATTAACACCTATTTAGACACCTACAGTGAGGGCTGTTTATAGAGGATTAACTAATTAATGCTTTTTAAAATGTTATTTTTGGAGAGAGGAGGCCCTGAGAGCACGTTCACAAAAACCACTGAACTTCAGTTAATTTTTTTTTTCCCCAGCCATCCATAAATAAAACTTTTAGCCTAAGGGAAAAAAATCCAATTTTCTCTGTTTCAGGGCGAACTCTGAATACTCACTGAACCTTGCACTGTGCCAGCACACAGTCGAGATCAGTTAAGCCCAAATCGTGGCCCAGTTGTATTTTTACTTCTGTTTTTTAATTTTATTTCCGTTCTAGACATGGAAACAACTTCACAGGGAAATCAGTGAGAATAACTTTATTTTAAACAATTACAAGGACACAAGATCAGCGTTTCATAGGATGGTGGAGTCATGGAACGGTGGAGCTGGAGGTTTTTAATCTGGTGTAGACATCACCAGTGCTGGAGGGCTCTGTCCTGCTCCATGCTCAGCAATCCTGATGGGAATGCAGGGACATGATGGATTTAACCACAATATTTATTATTCTGTAACAATGAATTCTTTTTTATTCACGAAGTCATCCGTAGCTCCATGCTGTAAATATCAGGTAACTTAGTTTTAAGAATTAAGCCACTTAGTTTTAGCCAGATCTTTTTATTCCCCAGCCAGTTCTAGTTTTATCATATTCTACTTTTATCTAGTTCTAGTTAAAGCCGACATTTTTAATTTTATACAGTTCTGGTGTTCATGAGGTTTAAAATGTGCCAGCATTGAACACTTCTGTGACAATGAGTGAAACCCCTGTGCTTGGTGACTTGAAATTGTGTTTGCATTAAGGGTTCAGGCTTAAAACACACACAGAGCTGGAATTAGTGCCAGAAACAACTTCTTTTCGATATTTAGTGCCAGTATCAAGGACTGGCACTGTTTTTTCTGCAGATTAAAAATTCCTGGCACAAACTTTGGGCCATGAAGAAGAGAAATCTGTTTGATGGATGATTTATCTCAGGTTTAGGCCTGTGTTGTGCTTAAATTTCTAAAACAGAGTAGGGCCCTTGACATCAGTGGGGTTATTCAGAGTGCCTGACATTTGAAGAGGTGGAAAAGTCTTGGAGTAGCTGGAATTGCAGTGAGCAATAACGTGGATGTCCTGTCACCCCTCCTGAGGAGCTTTTCTTACCTGTGGCTCCAGTATTTATGAAAACCTTGCCATTTATTCATCCCAGCAGCTCCACATCCCAGCCTCCGTGAGAGAGAGAAGGATCTTCCCATTCCTCCTGTCCCACCTCCAAAAGGAGATTGGTTATCTTTGTGAAAAAACATGGATTTGGGAAAGGTTCTTCCCATTCTTCCTGTCCCCCCTCCACGGGAGACTGCTCATGTTTGTGAAAAACCATGGATTTGGGAAAGGTTATTTTGATTCCTCCTGTCCCACCTCCACGTGAGATTGCTCACGTGTGTAAAATAAACCATGGATTCAGGGATCTTTCCTAATGCTCTCACACCAGTTTTACAAACTTCCCTGTACAATTCAGAGTTGTAAAACTGGGATGGCCACATGGGGATGAACAGGACTTTGAAGAACCCAAACCTGCCTGATTCCATCGAAATTAGGGCACTGAACAGTGGGATAATTGTAATTCTTCCCCCAGATAATTCCTGAGGTGGATAAAAGTAACAAATCATCAGTTCTGCGAAGGGAATGTGAGGTTTGGGAGGCCTGGGGAGTGTTGCACGGAGCCAGTGCCAGGGGATGTGATGTGAGGTGTCCTCTGGAGCAGAATTCCAAAGTTTTTCATGATCCATCCTACCAAAGATGGTCTGTAGTGATGCCTCCTTGAGAAATCAACCTAAAAATCCCTGCAGCACATGCTAATGTGTTCCTCTAGCTGCGTGTTTTTCATAGGAGATATTTTAGGAATACTGAAACTATTAAAATCCACTTCAGGTACTTGTGCTAAATATGTTTAACGAGCTCTGCATGTTAAAAATAATTTCTGACAGAGATGGGGAGGAAGAAAGGAAAAGGATCTGTTAATTCTGTAACACTGTTGAAAAAAAACCAAACTTTTTCCATAGAGGTTTTCTAATTGCTGAGAAAAATGCTGTCAGTATCAGTATTTTAAAAAAGGTTTGGCAGAATACACAAGAATTATTGACATTGAGGTAGATTTTCTGTGTAAATTGAGATGGATGGAAGGACTGGTGAGTGTCACATCTTTTCCTGGGTGACAGATATTAACACAGGAACTTGCTAAAGCCAGAATATGTTGTTTTGCACAGAATATCCTTATATTGAGGTGTGGCTGTCCCTGTGAACTGAACAAGCCCCAGATTGTGGAGATCCTCGTGGGCAGCACGGGGCTGGATCCAGGTGAGGACAGCTGGGTGGATAAATTGCTGTGTGAACTCTGCCAGCATCAACCACCCTGAAATCTCTCCCCTGTAATAGAGGTCAGGACACCCTGACAAAATTGCTTTATCATAATTTTTCTTGCCCACTTTCCAGTCTTGACAGAGAAGAGCATTAGAGGGCTGCGTCTGGGGGGTTATAAAATGGAGATGTCACTGTTTGAGAGCCACCTCGTGTAGTCTGTATGCAGTTAACAGTGTTAATGCAAATTATGGTCCAGGCCATTAGTTAAATTTCATTTAAATACAGCCTATTTATGCTAAAAAATGTGAATTCCACGGGATGGGGAAAGCAGCAGTTATCCCTGAGGTCTGGGTTCTGAGAGTGGGGTGAGGTGACAGCAAATGGCACTGAGGCCTCTCCTACCCAGAAGGAGCTTTGTGGCTCATCCTCCAGGTGGGTTTGGGCTCCTGGGATCCTGCCCAGGATTCTGTTTCCACCCTGAGGACAGGAATTGAGGTGAGGCCTGAAGCAGCACAGTGAAGTTGTGGTGTCACACCCAGAACGGCTCTGGAAAAACGAAAATAATGTCACAGCACCCAGGATTCCATTTTTCCACTTCACATGCAACAGCTGTGTGCATTAAAGGAGTTATTTCACCAAATCCAGCTCTGCTAGCTCAGACTCAGGTCTTCAGCTCACACTTGGATCTGAAGTCAGAGAGCTCCCGTGCTGGTGCCCTGTCACCAGCAATAAATGTTCTGCAGCCCCTGACTCGCACCTTGCGTGGCCTCATTGCCTCGAGTGGGGTGATCAGATGTAATTAATGCACTCTGGACTTGCTTAATGATGCAGAAGCAGGAATAGATTCAGGCTCAGTCTCGTCACTGCTTTGCCTCTGAAATCTTAACAGGATTAAAGCACCATTAAAGAAATCCAGGGAGTTGTGTGAGCAGCGGAGCTGCTGAAGCCAGGATTCCTCTGGATTTGTGTCTTGTGCTTGATTGACTATTTAACTGATTTATGTGGAGATTATGTTATCTCTTCATACACCTATAATCCCTTTCTGCTGCATATTTTGGCAGTTCCGTGCTGCTTGCTGCACAAATTCCCCAGTAGGATCAATAGTTATTAGGACAAAATTGTTCAAAACCTGCTTTCTCTTTTACCTCACCCCCTGGCTTTAGAAAATTGAAACAGTGCTGGTTTTTCTTTGCATCTTTTACTGCTGCATTTCCATGAGGAGGAGCACGGGGATGTGGTTATGAGCTTGATAAACCCTGATCCCATAAAATAAAGAAGATCAAAAAAAAGTGAAATAAAGAGGAGGCTCTTCAGGGTAATTCATAGGCCTGTGAGAATAAAGAGAAACAATCACAGAGCAATCTTGCAAACTGCCAAAAGGATAACAGCATTAGGAAGAAAATGTTTATTGGTAAGATAAAATTGGTGGGAGTCAGATCAAGGATTTGGGCGAGAGAACCACATTTTGTTTTTACAAAACCTATTGTTTTATTGTTTGATAAACCTCTGGGAAATAGTTGTGCTTAAATGGCAGAGTAGGGTTTGAGGTCACCTGGCTCATGAACAGGGGACAAGCGTAGGTGCCCTCTCTTTTCTCTGAGCTCCCCACAGTGCAGCGTTCACTGGGAAAGCTCCTGGATTTCATGGAGCTCTCAGATTTGGGTCTGGATGAGCCTTGAGCTCCAAAATATCAGAATAATTAATGTCAGTTGGGTTCATGGAGGGAAGGAGCTTGGAGCACCCTGGGATAGTGGAAGGTGTCCCTGCCCATGGCAGGGGGGGCACTGGATGATCCTTTGATCCTAAAGATCCCTTCCCTATTCCAGGTCACTGCCTCAGCACTGGGCATTCTTTATTTTGAGGAATTTCATTCATTTCTTCAACAGAAAGATTTTTATGAGGTCCTGAGAGAAGAAAAGCAATAGCATTTGTGTGTGCTTGTTCTTAAGTTCTTTACAGCCTTTCATAGAATTCGGTATTATGAATTCTGTATCATGATGTTTTCCTGTGTTAACAACTTGTGGGGGCTCTGATTTTTTTCAGTTCTTGGAACTAATCTTAAGCACCACTTCCCAAATCTAAGAATCCCAGGCCCTGCCTATTCCATAACTCACTAAAACCACTCTCCAGGAATAACCATAGCTGCAAGGTTAATAATTTAAAAATAATGTTCTAATTTACATTATTGTGTGTGGCGTGGACATTGCTGTAACAGCAATAACTGCATTCAAACTAGGGAAAAATAATTTGGGGAATATCATTTTAGCAGCTGAGGCTGAGATTAGAGCAGACAGAGCTTGTTAAGTTCAAAGTTATTTGTCCATTGTGCTGCTTCTGATTCTGCACTACGGGAGGAGTTCAGGTTGTACAAATGCGCTTTTTTTTTTTTTTTGTTCAGCTGCAGGAAAATTCATTCCAGACAAAGTCAATAAAAACGGGTCATTTTCATCAAGTTGATGTATTTCTCCTCAGTTACACTATTACAAATCAATGGGAGTAAATCCATAGTCAAGAGTGTAACTTGCATAAGGATCCAGGGACTTCTCCAGTGGCTGGAGAAAAATGCAGAGAAGGAATAATCAAAGTTTAATGTCAGAATCCTTCCAGTGAGAAGATAATTTCTGTTTCGTGTCAAAACCTGTGATTAATACAGAAATTATCTATAGAATTTATTGCTTTAAACCCTCCATGTAATGAATTTATTTGTTCCTCCTCCCTGATGGAATTCTCTGCCCCTGTTTTGAGCAGCTTTTCCACAGATGATTTCATTCTGTGAGTGAAATGTAGTGGCAGAATTTGAGGAATTGAGGTGGAAGGTGAAGTGGCCGAGGATGTGGGTGGATGTCCTTTAACTCCTCTGCTTTGGGAAGTTTTTTCTTTAGGAAACTCAGGAAAACAATGGATGTCCCAGCCAGCCAGAGAAGGATTTGAAGGCACCTTTCAAGATAAATGTAAGTATGCAACATGAAATAATTTGTTTTATCTGCATGAGATGATTTCTGAGAGAACAAGTTGAGACTATTTGTTTGGCTGATGGAAAGGATGAAACCTGAGGTGAAGCTGAGAGAACAGAACTTGACTAAAATACATCTCTTACAGTGAATTTCCCTAATTAAATTGAAAACTTGGCACCTCTGTCAGTCTTGAGCGTTGAAAAGAGAATAATTTATGACTCGTGGCAATCCCTGTTTAATGGCACAAGGCTCAGCTAAAACATTCCCTGCACCTTTGGAGATCAGATCTGCAAACCTAAGACCTGGAATTTGTAAAAACCAGGAGCACAAAGTTATTTTAAGACTGGCAGCTGTCAGTGAGGAAGGTCAGGACAGTTCCACTCCATTGGTGTGGCTGTCCAGGCAGCACTCAGTGAGCTGGATCTGTTGTTTGTTGCTCATGTCTCTTCCTGTGGGAGTTTACAATATCCTGAAAGCTCAGGAGAGCAAGGTTTGATCTGTTTTAAATACGAATCTTTAAAGTTAATTGTGTAAAACGGAACATCCCCTAGTTTAATTCATGTGCTGTCTTTATTTAGGACACAACGTGCACGTGGATTTGGGAGATACGAAGTGTTTTAGGATTTTTTTACTGAATTCCTTGATACTGAATGCCAAGAGTATCAGTTTCCATTTTGGTTTTGGAGCTAAACTCCAGGCAATTCCTATACATTGGTAGGAATTTGCTATTTTCCTAATGAATGAGCTCACTCAAGAGAATCAGAAATTACCGCCGATAATTAAAAAAACAGACAAAGAAACATTGTTGGGAGAAAAAAAGGCACAACAACTGAAACTGAATCAATTAGAAAATTGCAGGCACCATGAATTTGGTGGTATTGGTTTATCTGTCTCAGCTGTGAGAGGAGACACCAAGGATCCTCTCCAATATTAAGGCGAGACACTTGTTTTTCATTAGCTGACCAGTATTTATCATTGAGATCAAGATTTTTCTTCTTGTATGGGGGGAAAATCTCAATTTTCCTCACCAGGTTTTTCAGTTTCTAAGGGGGAAACTCTTAAGAGTCACAGATCTGTCTGCCTTTAAAGCCATAAGAAAAAAATTGAAAATTTAACCTCTCTTCCTCACCACCTTTGAGAAATTTAATCTGGACATGATTAAATTAAACTTGAGAAGTTTTGTCTGACTCAATACAAGCAAGTCAGGTTTAAGACTTGGAAATATTTCTTGGCATTTAATAGAGGAAGGAGCAGGTTTGGTCATTATTTGTGTGCCTGAGTAGTGTCAAAACCTCACTTGTAGGATTAAATACGACAGGGAGCAGGACCTGCCAGTCCTCAACTGGAACAGTCACCAGGGCTGGGTGAGTGCCAGGTTATTCCTGAAATTATTCCCATTGCTTGGGTGGGCCCATCCCGAGGGATCCCATTCCCAGTGTTCCTGCAGCCCTTCAATCAAGGAGGAGCTGGGACAGGGAATGTTTTCAGCCTGGTGGATGATGCGTGGGCAGAAGTGTGGAGCTCCCAGTTCACCAGCAGGATGGAACGGGAAGGAAAGCGGGGAGTTTGTCACACCCCGAGTAGCTGGAAGGAGCAGGGGTTTGCTGGGAATATTTCACTGAGGCTTTGAGGCAAACTCAGTCCTGCAGCTCGAGTGGCAGTGATTTTCACAAGGTTTTAATGAGGGCACATCTGTGGCTGTAGCCTCAGCACGGTTCGTGTCCTTTATGGCATCAATAATTTATGATTATTTAATGGGGACCTGCAGAACATAAACCAGTCCTGGTGGGAGATGACTTTATTGGAAGCATCTTCTGGGGCTGAAGAGTCTTTGAAGTGTCTGCTTTCAGTGGAACACTAAATAACGGGTCCATTATAATTTTATTGTCGCACAAGAGAAAACCCTGTTCAGCCGTCTTTTGGTGGAGAGAGTTGTAACATTTCACTTGCTTTTGTGTGAACAGAACAATTTCTCATCTCTGGTCTGCTCCTGAAAGATTCCCAGTGTGACTTCAAGAGAAAAGCATTTAATAATTTACATAATACCTATTTTGAAACGTGTGCCTAAAGAAGAGCTGATGTGTTGCTCAGATAGGGTTCAGTAAAAACGCACAGCCCCAGTTCTAGTTTCACATCCTCCACCCTCCTAAAACCAGAATAATTCTGGTGATTTTAACAGATCTAACAGGGCAGGACCAAAGTTGTCACATCATCCTTGATTCCTGAAGGCTGAATAACCATTCTCTGTGGCTTTTGTCTCTACCTCGGTGTGAACTCCCTGCCTTCACCAGTTTGGGATCTCTTTATCAAGGTGGTTACTGAGAGAAATGGAGAGATCATTATTGCTGAAAATGGACACCCAGAGTGAGAAGCGAAATCTTAAAATCCCGGAAAGGTTTGTGTTGGAAGGGACCTTAAAATCCTCAAGTGCCACCCATCTTCCATGGCAGGGACACCTCCCACTGCCCCAGGCTGCTCCAAGCCCCATCCAACCTGGCCTTGGACACTGCCAGGAGTGGGGAAGCCACAGCTTCCCTGGAAAACAGATCCTTTTATAAACCCCACTGTGTTCTGTTCACCTTCTGTCGTTCATCAGATAATCCTGATGGGAATCATCCTCAGAGAAATACTTGGAAATTAGTTTGTGTTGTTTCTACTGTTCACACATCTCCCGGCTTCAGGATTTCTGCTTTTTAAAGCAGAAGGAGTAATGTGAGAAAACAAACAATGAGCAGAACACCTTCTGTACTCATATTATCCTGATGATTCTTACCCGCATTATTTGGCATATATTCCAATGTATTTTGGATCTTTTTCCTCAGCCGTGGCAATAATTCAGTTTTCTCTAGACCCTGCAGACTTCCAGGAGGCTTTTTTTGGTGTTAATTCCCTCTGAAATCAGCTGAGTTTGGCTTGGGAATTCTGAAGGTTAGAAACCCATTTCCAGTCTCCCGGAAATCTTTCCATTTCCACTGCTGTTGCACAGCCTTTTTTACATCCCCATTACACAAGTTAAATTAAGAACATAGGTCTAGTCGTAGTCATAATCAATTTTCTGATTATGTAGAGAAGGAAAAAGTGCTGGAGCATTAACAATTTTTAAAAGTACATTTAAATCATTATTCATTTATAGGGTTGCATTAATTTCTGAATAATGCAGCGCTGGAGATGGATGATTCACAGCCATGTAAAGTCTTTTGTAGTCGTTTAGAGCCTCATTATTCGAATCTATCACTCACTGTTTCCACCCACAGACGCTTCTTGAAGTGATGAGGCAAAATCACTCTGGTGCAGATAAAAGGGAGAGCCTGGCAAAACAAATACAACAACAATTTTAATTAGCCTGATGTTCCTGAATTCCCACAAGGTTAGCTGAGTACACTGGCAGCCGTTCCAAACACAGCTGGAGCAGGGCTCAGCGCTTCCCAGCCGGGATGAGGGGCTGAGCCCAGCTGCAGGACCAGGCAGGGATCACAGCTCTTCCCAAAACACGGGGCCGTGGTTCTCCAGCTGCAGGAAAAGTGGCAGATCCAGGTCGATGGAAGGATCTGCTGACTTAGCACATCAGGCACCAGAATGAACAGAAAGTGAACCCAAACCAAAGCAGTGAAGGCAGAAAGAATGAAAACCAGGAGACACCTGTGGAGGCAGAAGCCACACAGGGAGGAGGGAGGCTGGCTGTAAACTGCTGACTCAGGCATTGCTTCACTTCATTTCTGCTTGATTTGCAAAAAGGGATTTTTTTCCTATTTGTTTCCTCAGATAATGACACCTCTGCATTGATTTTTTTAATTATTATTTTTTTACTTCTTTGTTTTCTGTTTTGAAAATTTGATCTTTTGTTAGAGGTAGGGCTGAGTTATGAATGGAAATGTGAGCCTGGTGAGGGAGGCTGAGGCGCTTCACCAACCCCAAACAATGAGCTGGGTTTCATTTCACTCCCCACGGAGAAGATGAGAGAGATGAGCAAGTTCAGGTGAAGTACAACCAAGGGCTTTGATGAAAAGAAAGAAAAAACATCTGCTAAATTTAATATGAAGATTTTTATAGATCTTCAGGAGTTATTTTAGGAGCCATTTTTAACTTGAGTGCAGTTATCAGTTTTCCTATAGAAACCATAGGAAGTAGGAATTCCTGTGTAAATACCTGTGGGCAGTTCTTGCTTGAAGAAAATGCTATTTATCAGACAGAGAATTTTTTTCTACCTGTATTCATTGTCTTAAAAGGTGAAGGATATTATTCTTTAAGTGCTGGCTTAACAATTCACCCTTTTAGCACACCCTTGGTACTCAGACTCTGCCCTAAGTTTCTGTTCTGTACCTGTACTTTATCTTGCATCATGGAATCCCACAATCCCAGGATGGTTTGGGTTGGAAGGGACCTTAAAGCTCATCCCATTCCACCCCTGCCAAGGGGCATTGGAGTGTTCCAGAGGTGAAATAACACCGTGTCCCTCTGCTGGCCTCGCTAGCAGTGATTTAATGGGGGGTTCATTGATCCAGGCTGGCTTAGCTCTTATTTGTAATTGTTCCTGCATCTTTCCTAATTGCTCCTTGCCCAGAACTGGGATGTTCTACAAACCCGGTGGGAGTCAGGAGTGGTGGCTGAGGGCGGTTGGAAGCCAGGCCAGACCTCTCAGTATGTTTTTTTGGGATGGGGAAAGGACAAATCAGTGGATTGTGAGAGTTTCCTGAGCTGTGTAGTGTGCAAACAGGAGCTGAGTCCTTCATGGTCCTGGCACAGAATCACTCTTCCCTCACTGAAGAGACTTAGGGGAGAACGTTCTCATTACAATTTTTGTCGTGAGGACAGATTGCTGGCTCTTTTTGCATTCTCATTAAAGCCCCTGTCAGAAAGCAGCCATTTGGAATCTCAATGCTTTACATTTCTTGTAATTCGCGATGTTTGAGCTGTGAGGATCTGACCTTTCTGCTGCTGTGAGATTTGACTGACTGAGTGTTTCTCCCTCAAGTTGCCACCCATTTTTGGCCACGTTAAAAAGAGAGGTAATTAAGGAAGAGGTGCGTGTCTGCTCATCATTCCTTTCAGGGGTGCGGGTCAGACGTGTCCTGTTGTTGCAGTGGAGTTGGGGTATCCATCACCTCGGGTGAACCTACAAAGCATCCAGTTCCTTTTTCTGGCGTTCATTGTTCTCAGGTGTGCTAAATGAGGAGAAAATATGCAAGGCTACTTCTCAGGCATGAAAATTAATGCTCAAGACAGAAATACTCTGTAGCAGAGGCTTTGCATGGAGCCTGAGTATTGGCTGGGGTTTCGAAATAGCTGTTTTCAACAACTCCATCAACAGCAGATTCCCTCACTCTGCCGAGTAACTCACAGAGAAATTTAATGCGTTTTATGAACCCCTTCTAACAGAGTTTTCAGTTTATTAAAGCTGCTTTCGGTGACTCTCAGCTGTGGGTGGTTCCATAGGCATTAAGGAAGTATCTCCACTGATGTATTGTCCTAACCTTTGAATATTGCTCAGGTGAAACCTTCTCCCTCCCTGACATTTAAATTAAACTATTTGCAGCATGCATTGCTGGGGAAAAGTCCTGGATGAAATCCGTTCCTGTTTGGCTGCACAGCCTGCTGATAAAAACAGAACTCTGGAAAGGAGATTAAAGTTTACAGGCACCCGTTTTTGAGCTCGCCACGATTGTTAGATCTGAGTGCTCTGAGTTAATGGGAAACACTACAAACATTCTGTGTGGACAGAGATTTTTATTCTTGCAGGGAGAAATCTGTCGTGAAGTTTAGCTCATCTTGCATTTGTCTGATCCAGCCTCTGTTCAGGGCTTTTTGTGTGGTGGAAAAACACTCTCCTATGAAAGGGTTCTGCCTTGTTTGAACAACCTGATTTCCTCTTTCGCTGGCCCAAAGGCATTTTAGCTGTTTCTTTATAAAATAATGATGCTGGTAATGTTTTGGTGCCAACATCTGTATGGGAATAACAGGAGTTGGTGTTATCAGAACAGCAGCACCTCTGGCTTTGGAGGGAGGAGAGAGCCCAGCCCCAAGGCTGAGTGTGACACCAACCCTTCCTGGTAGCTTTTGGGAAATTTTGGTGTGTTGGGCTGGTAAAATTAAATGTTTAAAGCCATCTCTGGATGGCTCAGACTCACCCGAGCTGAACCACCAGCAAACTCGTCTTCACTGGGATTTTTGGTGGAAATGGCCCATTCAAGCTTCAGCCTCTTCCAGCCTCACTTACCCCACATCTTCTGCCAGGATCCCATCGCAGAGCTGCTTTTGCTCTCTTCTTACCAGTTTTAATGCTTGGCAGAGGCAAATGAAGTATTTTTTGTAGGCTGATTGGATCCTGTCTCGCTCTGCCCACAGCATCTCTAAAACTAAATTTATTCACGTTTAGAGAATCAATGTTCTCCATCAATCCTGCTCTGTCTCTGCCCAGATTTCTCCGAGGGTTTCCTCGAGGTGCTGCTCTCCAGGTTTCTGACTGTAAGTGAACAACCTGTTTATGGCTCTGTGCCCTCACCTGGTCACAGATCACCTGTGCATCACCAGGGCTGGTTTTATTATCTGTAAAACTCTGGAAAAGCAACTTTTTCATCTGCAGAGGTAAGAAGATCTTGGGTGTTCCCATGCTGGAGGTTTGCAGAACTCTCTTAGTGACAGGGCTCCGTTTCAGAGCACTTTGGAAAGCTGCAGTGGTGATGGGAGATTTCTTTTCCCATGACAGAGATTTTCTGGTGCTGGTGCCAGGCACACACTTCACCAGAAAAATTAACTGGATAATCCTTGAAGTTTATGGAGGGAATTCCTGAATGTGTCTGTGCTCAGGGGGATCCAGACAGAAGCAGTTGCTGACTCCTGCCGTGTCACCTTCCATCTCCAGAGAGGTGGGGACTCACCCTCACCGGCACAGAACCACGTTTCCAGTCACTTGTTTCTCCCTTTTATGCCAAAAAAAAAATCTCAATTTAACTCTTCTTGGAGATAACAGGAAGGAGCCGAGTTACTCAGGCGTTTAAAGTGGGTGTGAAATGCTTTGGAAATTCAAACAGGTTCTGTTTAATGCCACTTGGGCCTTGCTGTGCTCTACAAAATACAAGCCCTGGCACTTCAGCACCTCTGTAATGGTTTAAAGTTACAGAAGAAGCTGAAGTTTTGTAATTTGGTCCTAAATCTCAGCATTTCTAATTTCAACCACTTCATCTTTGGAATTTATTCACCCTATAACTTCACTTCAAAATTCAGTGATGAAGCTCTGAGACAGATAACAAAAACAATCAATCAGCTTGTCAGGCTGGGAATGAAAATGCTGATTAGGAAGTGAAATGTTGAGAAGAACAAATAAGAAATTATTCAACAAACCCATGGACTTTTGTTACTGAAATAAAACAGTTCTGAGGGGCCTTCTTTGGACACATTTGGTTGCGAAAGTTTCTTGAAATTCCTCTCTAGCCTGAAAAGATAGGAAAAACCAGAATTAAAGACCCTTTTGGGTAAGACATTCACTTAGGTAAGAGGTTGGTGTAGCCACCTCCTAAAGGTGAAAATCCTGAAATACTTCAGAAAAGGTTTCCAATCCAAGTTTTGTTTGTTTAATTCATCTTCCCTCCGGTGGTGATGGAAACTCCTCTTCCTGTCGTCCCAGCAAGGATGAAATTCTTCTGGGAAAAGCTGTCTAGACCACTGTGTGGTCGGAAAATTCACACAGAATTCAGACCAGTGAGATCTCTTCTGCTTTTGCTCAGGAAACTCCCACTGAAATCTGGCTGGGGCAGCTTTGTCACCTCACTCACACTGAATCTCCTGGTAATTTGAGGAGCAGCAAGAGAGACTCGGCTCAAAGTCATAATTTACCACTTCCATTCAACTCTCCTGAGCCTCTGACAAGCCTCAGATTAATCTGCAGAGGGAAAACTCTGCTGTAGGCAAGGGGAGAGCATGAAATAGCACCTGGCAAAGGTGAATCTCTGGGCAGATGGAGTTTCAGTTTCACTGAGATTAAACTTTTTTGTAAAATCAAGCACAATGTGTATTATTTAATCCCTGCTGGGGTGCAGCAGCAGCTTCCTGAAAAAATGGGGTGAAATTTAGTGTTTCATTGGTTCACTTACAAATTTAAAGCAATTTATTGTTTAAATGGTTATAGCAAACATCTCCTGTCCCCTGGCTAGTGTAATTTCCTTAAATTGCTGCCTGTTTGTGGGAGCCTCTGTCTTTACATTTTGCTTTCCAGTTTATCTTTCAAACAGCAGATAACCCATTATTTTCCCCTGCAACTTGCAAATCTGCTGTGTCTGGATTCCTGTGAGCCCAGCAAAGGCCGTTCCCCATTTTAAACGAATGAGAAAAGTCATCGTGGGAGATTTATTCCTGCTGCCCCATTTTTCCTATTTATTCCTAACGTTCTGCCCATTTGCCACGAGCTTCTTCACATTTCAGGAGCAGCCAGTCTTCTGTGAGAACAAATTGTGCTATTTACTCCTGTCCTCGGAGGAAAGGAATGGTTCAGTGGGAGAAATGTCCAGGACAATGAGGAGAACTGGTGCTGAGTATTCCCAGCCAGGGAAATCCATCTCAGGGAAATTGCTCTCAGCTGAAATCAGGGGATGTCGTGGAAGTAGGGACTGATTTTTAGTCCATTCTTTGTGTTTCTGTAGCCTCAGAGCCTGTGGGGAGCAGAAACACGGCCTGGGCATTGCTGTGCAAATGGTTGGCTGCTTTTAGGGGGAAAAGCAGCAAACGGGGTTTTATTACATTTTTCAAATGTGATATTTATGCGTATTTTCCCTTTTCGTTTAAGGGGAGACGTGTCTGTTAGGAACCAAGAGGGAAACAACAAATTTAAATGGGAAAAAACCCAACAGGGTTGTTTGAATTTGCAAATACATCTGTGCTGTCAAAAGCTTCAGTCCCAAGCCCCATTCCTCACACTTCTCTGATAATGTTTGTGATGTTGCAAGGCTTGGTTTGTTTCAGAGTAAATAAAATCTGGGACTTCTTTCCTGTTTTTTATTGGCTGGCTCTGCAGAGCACTCTGGAGCTGTACTGACATTTCCTGAGGACCCTCAGTCTGTGTGGGATGTGGGGATCCCCAAATGTGTCACTGAGGTTATTTCACTGTTCTTAATTTAAATGAGAAAGAACCATGGAGTTGTTAGGGTTGGAAAAGGCCTCAGAGATGAACCAGAGCAACTTTTAACTGAATCCCACCCTGCCCACCAAAACATACCCCAAAGTGCCACTTTCACTCATTTTTGGGCACCCCCAGGGTGGTGACTCCACCCTTGCCCTGGGCAGCCTGTCCCAGTGCTTGGTCATCCCTTCAGGGGAGAAGTCTTTCCTAATGTCCAACCTGAACCTCTCCTGGCACAACTGGAGGCCATTTGCTGCTGGATAATAAAGGAATGATGTGGCAGGGATCCTGAAGGCGTGGGGCTTAGGCCAGGCCCCGAACAAAGTTGGGTCCAGTTCTTTAAAAATCTCCTCAGGGACCTCCAGACCTTTGAAATTCAGCTTTTAGTGCATTTAACGTGGCTGGTAATGTCTCCCAAATGCTCTTTCCCTGCACATTTCCTTTGCATGTGGCATAATTCCGTTGGAAGTGGCGACAGCCCCTGGCAGCAGTGAATCCTGATGGGAAATTTCCCAGTTCCTTTTTATTTTTTTTGACTGCAGGAATATGTTGTGGGTGACTGTGGCTATAGAGACATTTCTTTTGGACAATTTCTGTTTGTTTGTCTCTCCTTTTGCTTTGCAAGAGGAATAACCTGCTTGGTAAATAGAATTCTGTGCTTTCCCCTGAGCAGGTATCCCGTAAGCCTAATGTGGATGGCCTGGATTTGAGGACAGCTCAAGAAAATTCATTTCCTAAATCCAAATAGGCTTCTGGGCGAGGTGCAGTATCACCCTGCATCTCTGAGAGAAGTTTAAAAGCTGAGGGGGCTGAGTTTTTGGAGTAAAAAAATTCAACTGGCTTTCCTGAGTGGGTATTGAAAAAGGAAAAATTCCTTGTGGTTCTGCAGGAGTGGGATTTGCTGCCTGGCCAGTGGAGCAGGAGCCTTCAGGAAATGGTTTCTGTGCAATCCATGGGCCAGACTTTCATTACCAGCCTTAGAGAAAGCTACAGAAAACATAAAAAGCACAAATTCAAATACATTCTTGAGATTTCCAGAACTGCCTAAATCATAAGAGTTCACTGCATCAGATGCTCCACTTTTCCCTCAACATTTAAAAAAGAAAAGGATTGGAAAGAAGCAAACACGGAGTCTTTTAATTAGAGCTGTGATCTGTAATTATTTTGGTTCTCACAGCATTTGGGAGAGAGCTGAAGTGTGACATTCCATATACACACATGTATGTGCATGCACACTGTGCTCTGTACAATCCAGCCCCTTTAATTCCTGATATTTTGGCTTTCAGCTCTGTCATCTGCATAACACGGTCCCACAGCAATTAAAAAAGTGATCTTTGTGAGATCCTCAAATAAATCTGTCCCTGCGACTTGAGAATTTGAATCACAGTAGCATCAAAATGGGAAGGTTCTGGTATGGAATTGGGATTGTGAGCTCTTGCAGGATTTGTGGTATTGCCTGGGGAAGCTGGTGGCTCTCTGGAAACTCCTCCTGAAGGAGAGGTCTCCTGCTGGCCTGTTTCTCCTTCTCAGTGTAAACACAACTGAGAAATTTGGTTTCATTTCCTTTCTGTTAGGTTTGAAGTGCTGCTTCTCCCAGTGAGCTTCAAGGAACTCTCCATACCTCAAGTTTGGTTGGGGCTTGTCCTGCTGTAAAAACTCATTTCCTTATTTAGGGTCTAATTCACATACGAGACTGACTCTTACAGACTTTGAGTCTGTTCCTTACTTTTTTCTTCTGGAGAGCACTCTATAAACTTGATTTTTATTTCATTTTAGGTTTGTAGAGCAATCCTACCACCCTGGAATTTGCTCCATCCCTTGGATCATCCTGGAGCCTCCTGAGGATTTGCTCCAGCAGCTCCACGTCCTTCCCGTGCTGGGCCCCGGGGCTGGGGCAGCTGAGCACAGGGGAAGAATTCCCAAATATTCTTGGGTTTGTGGTGTGTGGCTTAAAAGCAGAGGTTGCTGGGGTTTTACCTGCAGGGAAGGTGTTCAGGAATGCTGCTCCTTGTGAGCTCTCTGCTTGGGAACTGCAGCTCTGATCAGGCTGGCTTTGTTCGAGCCAGACAGGCAGGCAGCTCCTTCCCAGCACACAGCAAATTCCTGAGCAAATAGGTCAGGGAATCTTAAAAGGAGAAAAGATCTCGAAAAGAAAGGAAAAAAAAAAAAACATTTCATCTCCCAAACTGTGCCACCTCCATCGCTGTGGCCATGGCAGAGAAGTGAGTAGGAACTTCAAAAATGCAGATTTACTCTCCACACTTGGGTGTTGGTTTGTGAAGATGTTGGTGTGAGGTGTCTGTAGTTATATACAAATAAATATCCGTAGTAAATACGTGTTCTAACGTCTAACATGAGTGTATAAAATATAAGGGGCATAATAAATATTGAAATATAATATGGATATAATTTTACTACACATGCCTAATAGCAGAAACCGAAGTGTCAGCATAGGCCAGCAGGTGTTTGCATGGATTCTTGTTCACTTATTTGATATTAACTCCTCAAAAACTAAGAAAATGAAGAAAATAATACAAAAGTTAGTAATAATGAAATAAGAAAATTTACCCAAAACTTTATTAAAAGTATAATTTGAGGCCTGGGCTCACATACATTATAATAATTGATGACCATTTAAATGTATTTTACTTACCAAGTGATGTGCTGTATTTTATAATATTTTATAATTTTCATATTGTATTTCATATTTTATCATTTCATTTGGCTTGGGAAGCTCTGAAATGAATCCTTAAGTGCTGCTTGCTTTGCCAGGTGAGCCCAAAATGCCTGAGACAGCTCCTGGCTTGTTTTCTGTCAGTCTAAACTATTTTCATTAGCTCCTGTAACAAAACAAAAATCTTAAAAATGTCTTCATGTTTTACTCTTTAAGAAAGGAGTACTTTGAAATGAAACACGGGGAGTAAAAAATAGCAACGATTTTGCTTTGAAATGTTGAAACAAAAAAAAAACAACAACGCCCTTTGATGTCTGCTCATAACTTCTTTCCCCTCAGATGAGACAATCCTGTGAATTCAATATAAATAGTTCTGGTGACCTGAATCTGCATTTTTCCACAAATATCTTCTTACACCTGCATTTTGTCCCTGTTCAGCAGGGTTAAGAATCCCATCCCACCCAGAGGGAACGGCTCAGAAGTTCATGAGATCACAAATACTGCTATTAATGGACCAGATCTTTAAATAGGTGTTTGTATTATCTAAATATGTCTAAACCTCTAAATCTTCGTGTTCACTGCTCATGAATTGGTTTCCTAATGGGTTTAGACTTTAAATTCATTTAAGCTTTAAATTTGAAGGTTTTTTGGTGAGATCTCTGAAATTTTTTGAGCGTTCAAAAATTGTTCTTCATTCCTGTCATCTGTGTGGGAGGTAATTGTGTTTTCACAATGCTTTTAATAATGCACAAAACCTGCTGGATTTCCAAAAATTTCCAATCATTTTCCAGGATATTTTGCGCCCAAATTTTTCCTTTACTGGTGATTTCCTTCCTGAAAGGTTGCAGTTCTGAACTCAATTCCTGTGGCAATTCCTCTGCTTTTTTTTTTTCCTCTCTTGTTCTCCCTTTCCCCTCTGCCATTCCCATGGAGATCAGTCCGGGTTGTTCCATTTGTGCATGAGTTTTCCCAGGACTAAAGAACCAACCAGCTCCATGGAAAATGAGGATGTGAATGTACCAGAGGGGTATAAATCTACCAGGATGGCAAAAATTATTCCAGTTTGATGCTGCACAAAGTCAAACAGGCTTCACATTTATTTTAAGTAGAATAAATAAATTTATAGGAAAAAGATATTGCCATCTAGAGAAGATACTCATTTTAAATGATCTCTCCATTAAATGCTCGGTGCAGAATTGCTTGGTTTTTGGTTTCTAATTTGTTTTTAAGAACAACAAGTGTAAATGTGGAACAAATATTTGTTCTGCAGCAGGAATTGCTGCACCCAGGGGTTTTGTGCAGCCGTTCAGATGTACTTTGTGATCTGTATTGACACATCCTCTGTAGTGTCTGGAAAATCCTGTACATCCAGCTCTAATTAAGGCTGCACATGCCAGGATAAAAGAGCCATTTGTATTTATGGATATGAAAGCCAATCTCTCCTTTCAAAGCGAGAGATTTGCTGGCTTCCTATTTTTTCAGTTTATTTATTTTTCTTCTATTTTTAAGAACGTTTTGGGCTTTATATAATGTACGTATCTGACAAGAATCCCTGGCTGAGGCTAATTTAGTGGGAAAGGCAGACGTCTTTATTTTTAGAGGCTTGATCTGAGTAAATGTTGAAAACTGTATGGTAAGCCAGAGTTTTCTTTTCTCTCGCAGCATTTCTGATCTTGTGCTCTTTCATGAGGTTTTGCCTTCTCGTCGTGAAGTCAACACACCTTGACACGCTGACAGCTCGCAGGGTTTTGTTGTGAAGGGGGACACCAAATGACAAAAGTGCACCCTTGGATGTGTCCCCCAGTCACTCCTGATGAGCCTCACAAAGCACATTTTCAATCTGGCCTTGATTGCGCTGCGAGATTTTGGTCTGCTGGGATTCTTTTCCGGATATGGAAAATTCTGTCAGAAACAGGTTCATCCAAATAGCCCCGACCACGCAGAGGCACCCACGGAAATGTTGATTTGAAGCGACAACAGGCGGGGGATGCCCGTTCAGGCAGCTCCAGAATTGCGCATTTTGTAGCACAGATGTTTCTGCAGCATCACACAGTGCTGGCCCCACAGCACCTGCCCTAAACTGGAGAAGGATAAGGTGGAGTGACAGTGCTGGAATGACTCCAAGGAGCAGAATTTTAGAGTTTGAGACCACGTCTTGCAACGGTTTTGAGGAGTCACCTTTTCTGGAATTCAACTGTTATCCAAACTGAACAAATAAGAGGTAAAAGGATTCTCTTACAGATGTGCAGGTGTGCATGAAGGATGTGAATTTTAAAATCTAAAACTAATCAGTGGCTAAACCTGACACAGAGCCCCCCTCTCCTTGTAGTTATTTAAAAAATAATGTTTAAAAATATTTTTAAATAGAGTTATTAAAAAAAATATTTCCCTTTTGTGCTTTCAGTGTCCTCAGCAAAGCCCATCCCATTTTTTGTGTGTGTAGAAATGGAGAGCACAGAGAGGGAGCACGTTGTTCATATTATTTATTCTTTGCTATGTGCAAAAAATGTATTTCAAAGTGAATGGTAGGGAGTGGACAAAAATTTTGCTGCTTTATCCCCACTGTTTGGTGATTTTGGCAGTCATAGCCACTGTCTTCTATTATTCTGTTCTTTTTCACAATTAAAAATAGAAAAGGGATTTTAAATCCATTTGGGCAATGTCAGTGTGAGCTGCTCAACGTCACCATTCAGTGCAAAAGTAAAGGGAAAGAGAATAAATAGGATTCTTTAGCTCTGCTCCTTTCCCTTGTGGAGTTTTTAATATAATTTTGTTCAGAATATCATGAGAAGTTTTGAAAATCTCACCCAGATTGGATCCACTCCGTATTAATGGTGCTGGAATGGGATGGATTTGAGGGATGGGGAGAAGAGAAGCCACCAGCAGGGAGAGGGGGGCTCTGTGTCAGGTTTAGCCACTGATTAGTTCTGGATTTTAAAATTCCCATCCTTCATGCACACCTCCACATCTGCAAGAGAATCCTCTTCCCTCTGAATTTGCTTTTATTTGTACAGTTTTAGGTTACATGAATTAAATAACATTTTCATGTATTTAAATGACCTGCCAAATCCCAGCACTCAGGATTTCAAGCCCTCCCTGCAAAACCTGCTGCCTTAGGTTTTTAATTTCCTTCAAATGTCCTTTTTTTTTTAAATCTTTTTCCTTTCTTTCTTTCCCTCCTAACAGCAAGAATGTGCTAAAATGTTTATCAAGCCTTGCTCTTTTCCCTGAGAAACTCCAAGGATAATTACATTTCATAATTATCCGCTGCTGCCTGGAAGAGCCTTGCTCACCCTCTGGACCTGTTGTTCTGTTGCTGCTCTATCTCGTACAGCAAAATTCTCCTCAGCTCCCTGAAACAGCATTAATCCCATCAAAAGTGGCTCAGATAATGTCATCAGCTCTGACACAGCGCTCTCAGAATTCCCTGCCTCTGCTGAGGTGTAATGTCCTTGTAGGTGTAATTAAATTATGTCAAGAGGATTTTCTTGGTGGGAATAGAAAGGGAACATTTTAGGTACAAGATTGTTTCATTTCAGCCTAAGCCTCAGCAGCTGCTGTTGGGTGATTGTTTATCTCCATCCACCCCGTTGTTAGGAGAGCTCATCCCTCTCCAGACTGAATCCCAAAAGGGTTTGTGTTGGAAGGGATCTTAAGGATCCTCCGGTCCCATGGGTAGGGACACCTTCCACGAGCCCAGGTTGCTCCAAGCCCCATCCAGCCTGGCCTGGAATACTTGGAATAATGAGGCCTCTGCAGCTTCTGGGCAACCCTTCTGCTTCCCTTCTCCTCCTGAGCTGCATTCCTAATCAGGACAAATGAACGTGCTCTAATTTGGGTGGATTTCATGCATCTGGAGAAGCTGGGGTGCTTTGTTCAGCTTGAAGCCGTGTGAGCAGCGCAGATGAGGTGAGTGGAACCCCAGAAAGGGTCACTTCAGCAGAAACACGGAATAAATCATTGAATAAATCACTGAATCATCGAGGCTGAAGGGGCTGATGTGGGTGAGGACAGGGAAAAGTGCCTGGAGCCTTCTCTTGTGGGTTGGAGCTGTGGAGGGAGAAGGACGGCTCCCAGGGGACCTGCTGTGGGAATATTTGTTTCACAATTCCTAAAGATCACCTCTCCCCACCCACAAAACAGCATTTTAGCTCAGATTTGGCCCCACTATCCCAAAGTTTGCTGCTGCCTGACTCCTGGGAGTGGCCCCCCAACGTCACAGGGAGAACATCACTGGTGGGGTGAGTGAAAGCACCGGAATTCGGTCATCTGTTAATTTTATTAGCACACTAAATCCTACTGCTCTGAGGTGTTATTTATGGAGCCCTGAGTGCAGGAACTGCTGGATTTATTGCCTCTGGTTGCTTCATTATCTATTTAAGATGCAAAGCAAACCATTATGTTTGTTGCATTATCTTCGTCAGATTTTATTGCTCTCGTCGCTGGCGAGAGCTTTAACTCTGTTCCACCACGTCCGTGTGAGCAATAATTCTCCACAGGTTTCTCCCAGCCATCCACTTCTTTTTGGAAGTGCTGTGGAAGCCTGATAGCAGCAATACTTGTACTCACTAAATCATTAATTTGATCGAAAATATTATGGAAGGAACAGGTTCATTTTTAACGGAGCCGTTGTCTTTTTTTTCCTTCAGTCAGCTCTTGTTTAAAAGCTTTTCAGGAAGGAAATGCACGTTTATGAGAAATTCGAGCTGTTTGAACTTTGTTCTGGTTGCCTTCAGGTGCATCCAAAATAGGAAAGAGGTGATGAGATCTAGAGGTGACACAGAATTATCCCCAGAATTCCAGGTGGATCTGGAGGCTGAGTTCCTTCCTGTCTGTATTAAGAGAAATGAGTCTGTACCTGATTTGCTCACGTTCTCAACGTCAATAATTCCTGCCAAAAGAGCAACATTTTGAGTTTGCAGTGAAGGCAAACAAGTTCCTGGTGTATGATAGGCTCTGCCCATCTCCTTTTCGAAAGACAAGTTTGTATTCACCTCCTTCATTCAGGATCTGCGTGAACTTCTGTGGGTGGCGTTTCTAAACAACGTGCTCAGACCTCAGGTGAGCTTTCATTCCTGCTAATTGCCTCCCACAGAACTTCTGAAATGGGTGAAATGGGTAAAAAAAATGTCTGGAGTGTTGTGGTATTTAGGAAAACACAAAGATTG
The DNA here is from genome assembly GCA_013398055.1 of Ifrita kowaldi. Taxonomy (NCBI): domain Eukaryota; kingdom Metazoa; phylum Chordata; class Aves; order Passeriformes; family Cinclosomatidae; genus Ifrita; species Ifrita kowaldi. The sequence goes on from VZRS01012638.1 coordinate 613,817, forward strand.
ACAGGGTGCATTTGTACCAGGAGAGCCCCGGCGTTCCCTCATCAGTCCTGTGGACTTCTCTCTGTTGTGATTTTCAGAACTGAGACTCATTTTTTTGACTGCCACTGCAAAGTTTTCCCCACCTCAGCCACTCCATAATTCTTCCCTTTCAGAGCAGTTTATTAGAATGATGGAAAACAGTCAAACACTTCCCATCTTCTGACTCTGCATAGGGAAAAAAAAAAACTATTAATATTTGATGCTAATCTTTCTGCAGGAGGCCAAACACAATTCTCTGCAAAGTGGAATAAAATCCAGCACGGCTGAACCTGCAGAGGAAATGCCCCGAACTTGGCGTGCAGTTGTCATTATTTTTAATAATTTGCTAAATTGCATGATCACTGTTCCAAATAACAAACCTGAATGCTCCATGCAGCATCTTTTTGATGCAAATATAATATCTGGTGGCTTTTTCCCTTCAAGTTTTTCATTATTCTCATGGCAAAATTATCGACAGTCCTCAGGCCAGCCGTGGCCTTTGGAGATTACAGAGACAAAAAGAAGGTGTCAGCTTTCCCCTAAAGAAGGCAGATTTTACTGTCCCTCTAACCAAGGCATAAGGGTGGGTTGTAGCACAAAACTCGGCACTAAAACCTCCATCAGTGCATTTTGTTTTCTGTTATTGTCCTCAATGGGAATAAGTTCATGGAGGATTGGTTTTTATGGGAGAGAGAGAAATAAAAATGTAGGGCAAAAGAAGCCAGCGGAGCAGTGCTCTTGCATGTGAAGGTACAATTTTAAGAGCCCTCTTGATGCAGATAGACACAGGATTATTGCTGAGTTAAAGGGGAAAAAAGCAGCAGAGCATCGAATCTGGATGCTAGAGGATCTCTGATCCTGATAAAAATATCTGGTAGGAGACCATTAAATCCTAAATTTCTTTTAATGTGATTTGTAATAATTCCAGCTGAAATGTCCAGCATAAAACCTGAGGCTGTTTCATGATTGCACAGGGAATGAATTTAAAAAGGGTTAATAAAATGCCCAGTATTTCTGAGATTTTGTGTCATTTTCACAAGACAAAAACTTTTGGCAGCTATAATAGTGGAATATACAGATATATAAATAGATATATAGATAATATATACAGAGAGAGCTCCATAGCAAGCATATCAAATAATTAATGGTCTCACAATGCTGAGAAAAAGGAAAATCCCCACTTTTAGGAGAAAATTCAGGATTTATCACTAAAACCAATTTAGGATTGATTTAAAACCAACGAGCCAGCAGAATCCCAGCATCCTGGAATGGTTTGGGCTGGAAGACACCTTGAAGCTCCCCTCATTCCACCCCTGCCATGGACATGGGACACCTTCCAGGTTGCTCAGGGCTCCATCCAGCCTGGCCTTGGACACTTTTTTTAGCCTAAATTTCTGGATTTTTCTCCAAACCAAACTCCTGGACGTGGTTTAGCTCTAAATTACGCTGCCCTGAACCCAGAGTGCTTTGAGTGGCTGAGCGATGCCAACATCTCACCCTCCAAACTTCCCATCCTGAATTTATTCCCCGCTTGTCTCTAACACCTTCAGCCCTGCTAAGCTGTTAAATAAGAAGCCACAGAGCACTGAAAATGCTGAAATTTCTGCCTTTTCAGCCTCCCTGGCTGCTCTACTGGGCCTTCAAGCACACCTTGGTTGCCTCTCGCGGCGCTTTGTGCCAGCCCTTGCAGACAGATCCCTTCTGCTCCCCCGCTCGGCTCCGTGCGCTGCCTGAGATCAAACTGGAGCTGATTCCCAGCTCCCTGACAAGCTCCAGGCACCAGAGGAGCAGCAGAATCTGCCTCTTTCCGTGCCTTTGTTTCTCAAGTTGTCAATTAGCAGGAGGGAAAGTGTCACTCTCGCCAGCAGCTTCAGTTCCGTGCCCAGATTTTTTTGGTTTTTTCGGGAGCGTCGTTTGTCAAAAGTGTCGCTCGTGGAAGCTTGCTGGGGGTTTTTATGTCTCTGGAAATATTCTTAAAGGATGTTCTTTCATTATCTGGTGTTCGTTTAGACCAAGTGCTTTTGAAGTGCTTGCTGTTAGGCTTCGGGAATTTCTGAAGTTGACAACAATAAAGAAGGCTGGGAAGTTGAAATTCTTTGGTTACGACAACAATGTTCTTTTATTTTTTTTTTTTTCCCTTGTTGTTAAAATCTGTGACTTAGAATTTAAAATAGAAGGAAAAAAAAGAAAGGAGAAGTTTTCCCAGTTTTTATATTTTTCTCATACTACAAGCAAACTTTTTCCCCTCATTTGCAGCTCTTGGTGATGCTCTTAGGGATGCACTTTCCCAGCCTCATCCCTCCCAGCTGCTGAGGAGCTGCAGGGATTCAGGGATATAGGGTGCCCTTGGGATTCAGGGATGTAGAGTTTGGGTTTTGGGGTGACTCCACCTGGGCTGTCCCTCCTCATCTCCCTTCTACTGCTGGAGCGTGTCCAGGGAAGG
>VZRS01012639.1:0-84875 GCA_013398055.1 Ifrita kowaldi
CTGATTTGATTGGCAATAAATTGCCAATAAAAATAAATCAAAATAAAAAAATAATAATAATAATAATAAATAATAAAAAATAAATCAAAAATAAATCAAAATAAATAATAATAAAAAATAATAATAAAAATAAATAAATCAAAACGAGTCTGTTTTGTCCATAACCATAATCAGTGAGTGATCTCTACCTGTCTTATCTCAGCCCATGAGCCTTTCATTATATTTTGTCTTCTCTGTCCAGCTGTGGAGGGGAGGGATAGAGGGGCTTTGATGGGCACTTGGTATCCAGCCACAGTCAAACCGCCCCAACTAGTTTTAATATTTTGACATAACAGCACCACTGTTCACCACACCGAGGCACGTAGAAGGTGTCATTTTTATGTATTTTCTTCTTTTTTGGTATGCTTAGGTAAAAGTTTCTGTGTCACAACTTCTGAGCTTTGTTGGGAAAGGGAAAAGTCCTTTTTACCATTTTTGCAGTTTATTTTCATTTTTCAAGCTCAGAAATGCCTAATACAAATACTGATAGGTAGAGCTAATAACAAATGTGTTCAAGAATCAAAAAGGATCTTAGATACTGTTAAGGTTTATTCTCAGGTTTTTTCTGCCCTCTCTATATACACTTTAATAAATGTCATTAACCTAATATATAACAGTCTTACTCTGGGTCTCCAGTTTCTGAGGGACTGGGTACCATGATCTCATATTTTCTCCTGCATTGATAACTTTTACTCCTGGAAAGCTTGAAAGAACCTGGGGAAGGGGTGTAAGCAGGGAAGAGAAGAGCAGTGGAGGGTTGTGTCCTGTTGTCTTTGCTCGTGAGACTCAGAGCTTTTTAGTTAGAGAAAAAGAAGTTTTGAGGTTTCTTTTAAAGTACTAAAAGGCTTTTCACATGTGAAAAGATTGGTATGAGCTTAGTAATTTCTGCAGTTCATCAACTGGACAGTATATTGTCATATTAGATGACTAACAGTTCACTTTACTGTTGGGAATCTGGATTTCAACGCTGTATCATACTGGTTATTTACATCTTATTTTGTCTTCATTCTAAAAAACATCTTCTGTTTGAGAACTTTGGAAGTGATTAATTCTTACTGAAACTTTTTTTCCTGTAAATGTGTGTGTGCTTTGTCAGTGTGTGTCTGTGTACATAAAATCTAAACCAATTCCCTGTAAAGGTGAACTCATCAACCTTACCATCGATGTCTCCCCTTCCTCTGCCCCACATGCAGCTAGGCATAGACGGGATCTTTGAAAGCCTTTATTCCCTTGGTAGACTTTGCAAAATTATTTGGCTTACTTCAGTATTATTTAGGACTTGTCTCCAGCCCTTTAAAGTATCTATGATCTCTATGATCTGCTGAAACGACTAAGGCATGGACTCAGACCTGCAGGGAATCTGAGACGCTTATTCAAAGAAACGAGCTGGTTTTATACAGGCCTTCAAGACACAGTATTTCAGTACATGGTGTTTTTCACTAAGCGACCTATCACACATTGCCATGTCAGCAACACACTTTCTTAATGTCCTATATGGGGGTGATCATGCCCTGCCCACTTGTCTGGCAGCTTCTGGCAGGCTCCTCTCCTCAGGGCTCTGCCGTGTGGCATCTCCTCCCCGCAAGGTCAGGTGGAGACAAGCCTTTCTGTGCTGCCATGGTGTCCTGAAGGCACATCCCACAGCCCGCAGCTCAATCCCATCCTGTCAATCTGCTAGCCCTGATGTTCTTCTCTGGGAGTGAGCTGCACGAAATCCTGCACACAGCCTACCACATGGCTGCTGCTGATGCTCTCTTGGTTGGCAGGGTTGGAGGGGAAGGTGGGGAAAGGGTAAACAAGAAGAAGAGTGTTTAAAATGCCTACTATCTATTTACATATTTACTCAGTGTTGGTACCTGCAAAGAGCTTGGGGAGGCCTTCACTTCAGATAGCTGATATTCCTGGAGGAACAGAAGCCAACAGTAGATTTTTGATGACTTAGCAACTCAAGTGCCGTTGCTTGCTGCACTTAACCTTGGGTTGTCCACAGGCAGGCTGATGAAATTAATTCTAAGCGCTGAATGTTGATGTTATTAAAGACTTTTATTACAGCCAAAGCTATTATGCGCTGCTTTCACAAATTAGCAGTATTAGCCTGTGTTCTGTAGAGGTTGAGGCAGAGAGACTCTCAGACTAAGGATCTTGGAGCAAGCTGTAGCCCAGTACTCTGTAAGCCCTTTGCCTTCCCCATCCCTGTCACTGCCTCTGCCACACTGGCACAAAGCCAGGCTAATGCCCTCAGTGGACTTCTCAGTCTAGTCGTGCTCTCTGTTCTGCTAGTAAGACATTCTTCATTAGTTGAGAACCAACACACTTTCTCCAAGTTTGATTTCCTGAGTACTGCTGGCCTTTAAGCTTTTAATCAGTTAACCCAATACTGACTGTAATTACTACTTGGGATTTAAAACAATTTGTCTTAGTTAAAGCTCGTCCTCTGCAAGAGCAGGCCTTTTTGATATAGAGTTAGGAGGTGGAGAATCCAGGTCGTCTTTTTCTGCTTTTTACTATAATATTTTTTTTTCTCTTTTCATTTAATATTATTTTATTTCAATTTGGTTTTAAATTCCAGCTCTTGGCTTTGGTTTTGCCTTTTGCTGCTAGGTTAGACAGTTTTGTCCAAACCATTTCCCCCATTAGTTAAAATATTTGTATATTATAATCAAATTACCTTACAGTCTTCTTTCTGGTAGGTAGGGATACTGAGACCTTTATGTTTCTCCATATGTAAGGCACTTTCTCCAAACCTAAACTAAACTGTCTGATTTCTTTACACAAGTCTTTCAATATGTCAACAACTTCTAAGAAATAAGAATGCCAGAGTGATTCGGGGCATTTTTGTATAGGTTTCAGAAAAGTAATATACAAAGGTAGAATTATTCTCTGGGTCCTACTCTCTAACTCCATTTCCTAAAAGACTGACAACTTAGAACTCATTTCTACAGTTTTATATAATTACACTTAGAATGATTGAATTTTATTTATTTAAAATGTTGTTTCAAGATGATAAAAACTCCATGAGCTCCCATCAAATTCCTCAAATACATTCAACCCAAATGAGTGAAATTTTTAGGACAACATCTTTCATTTCGAGTATTTTTTAAAATAAAAAGTTTTCATTTCTCATTGGAAAACTGACCTGGGTTTTAAAATATGGGAAGGAAGGATTTTGAAATTTTTATTATGTGATCCATTCTATTTTGTTTTAATGATGCTCACAATTTTTTTTGGCAAACACCAGCACAAAGCCAAAACAATCTGCAGCTGTTCCAGCTTAAATTAAGTAGGTGACATGTGGTTATAGACTGCGCACAGAGAACACTGGCAGTTTTAATGTTTCATAAAAGGGCTAAATAAAAAAGTGGAGCTAAATTCTTGTTGGAGCACTTGTAAGTGAAAAATATAAATAAATACAATATTCAGGCAAGTATTCCAACTTTCTGCAAGAACTAAATGGCAAAACACACTCAAAGCACTTTTAAATAAAGCATAACAAAACTATTCAGGAATCAATCCAAGTTTTAAATTTGTGGTTATCTATTTCTCTGTCTTGTGGAGATGAGAGGCTAAAAAATGAGTAGGTCAAATCCCTGCTTGCATTGACTTTAGCAGAAGGAGATTAGACCATGTATTCACACTCTTAGGGGTAGGGAATGCAATAGCAGCATTGTCATTGTGGGCAGTGGAGGAATTAAGCTCTTGCATAATGAAGTCAGTATTTCTTTGCTTTGGCAAGATGGGGACAAGCATTAACTAGGTGATTAGCAGATCAAATAAGCACTTTGAATTTTATTACAGATCTTTATCTTCCATTCTATCATACTTTTAGTAGAATATTGTAGGCAAAATGGAGGAAGAAAAAGACACCTTCAAAGTCTTAACTTCCCTTATGACCCCACTCTTTGCCACCTTATTTCAATTTGCAGGAATTTTTTCCCTTTTCACTATGGGTCATGTTGGATGATGGTTAGCTTTCAGGACTAGGATGGGATTGCATAGAGGTAAAATGTTTGTTTTATTAAAAAACATTTACTTAGTTCTGCAAATGTCTCTTCCCTACTGCAAATCCTTACACATGTGAAAAGGCTGCTTTCCTTATTAATGGCAGTCAAACTGAGCCCAATCTGCAAAAGGCAGTTTTGCCACCAGGTGACTGCACTGAAGACCATGCTCCTCTCGACTGATGCAAAGCAGGTAAAAATCAGCCGTTGATTTTAGACATGTTAAGATTACTCTTCTCCAATGCAGTTTTTATATGCCAATAGACACATTGGGACATGCAGCTGCGGGACAGCCTGCAGCATAATTCACTGGACCCAGGTGAAGCTCTGCTTTCTAGCTCTGAGGAGGGAGTGGACTCAGCAGAGCTGAGGAGTCAAGCAACTCTCACAGGTGATGAGGAAGTGTCAGCAGACGTGTACTTTGTATTGGTTAAAGTCTAGGGGACTTTCTGCTCAGGAGTTTTAATCCCTTTGCTCATGGGTGTAATGTTCTCTTGATTTGCTTGCCTGCATCTTTGAATGCAGTGGCAAGACCTGTAGGCCCAGAATCTACAGCATTCCACTATTTAATTAAAACACAGAACTATTCTCTTTATTGAAACAATAAATGTATTGTGATACATATTGTCTGTCTTCTCTATAATCAGTAAAGAGTTTCAGAGCATGGATTAAAACCTCCTGAAGAAATATAGTCTCTGACCTCGCAAGGCAAGCATTCTGGGAAGATCCCCCCAAATGCTAGAACAAATGCAAGACTATAGGACATTAAAAGATAAGATCAACAGTATAGCTAAAGGTTATTATTTAAGCTTAACAAGCAAATTCAACACTATGTTAACTGATTAACAGTAATATAATGATGAATTCAGTAAGATGTGTAGTAATATGCTACTTAAAATGAAAATGATCTGGGTCTATTATAAGCTAATTTATTATATTCATAGGGAAACTGCTGTAAAAATTAATGTTGTGTCGTGCTCTAATATTATCATCAAGGAATATTAGTTTTAACGAACAAAGATAATGAAAGAAAGGGAGGGGAAATAAAATAACTAAGCCACTTAGTTTTGAAATTCATCACTTTTTAGTGTTCTGTGAATGAATAAATAAATGGTAGAGTTGACTACTGCACTGCTGTATGAGCTAAAGTCACAACAAAAACTAAGATTGAATTAAGGAATTCCACAAACTCCTTCTGAAGCCTCAGAGAGTCACATGATGGAAAAGGCAGATCAGCAGAACTACCTGCATCTTTCCGGACTTTGTCCTTCACGAACTGGCAGGTGAAATTTGCCCGGAAAGGGGATCTCAACTAAGGCAGCAGCCTATGCTGCTGGAGACCAGCCCTCACCACACAAGCGCAGTACTCGAAGTTGCTGTCAATCAAACACTCAGTTGGGTACAGCCCAATATAGGCACCACTGTTTAATACACAGACAGTTATCCAGAATCATCTTGCAGAAAAACTGTAAACTTTAGAGGCAGAAGGACCCACCATACTCCTTTTGACTTCTGGAGGTACCTTTGGGTTTTCTGGGCCTAAGCAGTGTTCTAAATATCAGAAAGAAAAGCCAGTGGTAGATCAAAGAATAGAGAAATCCAACCCTACAGAGAGACTTCAAAGGTAATTAGTTTTTCTTTTTTTCCTCAACTAAGAAAAGCACAAAAAAGAAAGCAGCAAAGCATCCCCATGCAATTCCTATATTAAGGGATAATAAATTGTTCCCTTCCTCACCCCAGCAGAATTTTCTATTGCTAAGCCTGACATCTGGAGTGCTGTATATAGCCTAAAGAGAACTCAGAGGCAAGACAATGCTTTCATCTCAAATCAAGGTGTGTGAATGTTGTTAGGCCTAATTATAAACACTTTTATCTCATGCTCCAATCAATTAACAGTTGTTATTTGGTAGCTGTAAATGCCATGAAGCAGTGCAGTTGTTAGCTACACTCACGTACACTTAGTACACCAAGGGCTGGTTTCCCTCAAATGATCCTTTTTGCACAGAGATTCCTTCTCTGGATGTGCCATGTTATTTCTGTCCTGAAGGAGAGGTTCAGATCCTCTGCTTGATAAAGAGGTACAGCTATGCAGAGCCATATGCATACCAGTTGAATACGTAGCCAGTAGGAAATTTGTTTTTTCAGAGCTCAATAGAAGAGAAAGACAAACTGGAGAAGAACATTCAGGAAAGGAGTGCTTGAAAAGACTAGTTTGAATAATTTGGTTTTATAATTTGCTCTGTGATACCAATCATCACACTATTTAAAAAAGCAAAGGTGTCTCTCAAGTAAATCTTTTCTTTCTCTCCTGTAACCTTATCACTGCCTGATCAAATGTGTCTTTAGTTCCTCTGTGAATAGAAGTTGCACTCTTTGAAACTCACTTCTTAATGCAAATCAGCTTGCTTGTTTTCAGCTTCATAATCTTTTCCACGGCAACAGCCTATCCGGATGTCACAGATAGAAAATGATGACTTTCGATGAGTAATAAGCAGCAGGGGCAAATGAATCCTTCAAGAAGGAGAGTGAAAAAAAAATCCTCTTTAGATTAGATCCAGCAAAAAGAACTGAATTCACCAGGCATGTAATTTAAACCCAGTGATGATATTTGCAAAGTTTATTTGGTCTTAAACTTCCTTTAAGAACTCTCTCTACATGAGGCAGCATAACTTGCTGGTCTGCCTGGTCCCCATCAGCACAGCAGCAGACAGTCCTAGAATTTGTCCCAAAAGAACATGAAAGTCTGGAAAAACATTCTTGATGAATGAAACCAATAAAACAAAAGAGAAACATTTTCAGTAGGGGAATTAGGTGGAGTTTAATGTCCGTGCACCATGCTGAAGATTTTTACATGGCAGTGCCTATGTATAGCAAGCTTTTGTCTCTTCTGTCAGGACTGTCTGCCACCTACTGCTTATTCAGAGGGTTTTTTCATAGTTAATAGCAGCATAACTAACAACTAAAGGATATTTCTGGCTGCAGGGATTTTGCATCGCTGGGAGAATATTTGAGTGACTTAGAGATTTGTTTTGCTCTTGGTTAGGGCTTACATATTTTTAAAAAACTTAATACAGAAATATAGGGGAACTAGAATCTTCAGACCTCCCAGAGGCAATGAGTATTAGTGATTAGGCTGGGCTCCCTCTAGCCAGAGACACTTCAGTGATTTTTAAAATTAATACATTGCCACTGTTAAAATCAGTGTTATTTGCCTTAGGGATGTGCAGAATGTTGCATACTCCCAGAGAGGAAAAGATCTATGTGTTTTTAGCAGGATCCATGCTGGTTTTAGGTCTTCAAAGAACTTTGCATACTTGACTATGGCATTAGTCACAGCGGCCCATAAGAGGCACTAAATAAGCATGCAGCTTCAGAAGGAAGCAGGGAAAACGTAGAACTTAAATTCAGCCTTCCCCTCTTGCGCTCCCTGATTATTTCTCTGTAGCAAGGAGCAGCCTGAGTATTTTAAGGAGATGCTGTAGTTCAGTGAAACCTCGTACGGACTACAGTTGAGCAGAGCCTTCTGATGGAAGAAGTATAATTCTTCTTTCTTCTCCTCCTTAATTTGGCTTTACACGTAGCCCTTCCCACATGTCTATTAGCCACCTTTATTTTCTCAGACAACCTAAAGCAGCCATGTTGGTCACAGTTACAATTAGTGTACTTTTGCCTTCAGGAACCATTTTTATTCCTCTTCGGAAGCTGAATGTTAATTCTTCTGTATTTGTATGGGCACCTAGTTGTTTAGGGTATATTGCTACAAGTATAACTTTAAAGCCTTATCTCTTTAATAGCTGCAAATGGAGCAGGTCCATGGGTGACCAAGGGTTGATGGAGGCAGACGGGATGAAATTTTGTATTTGAACTTCAGTATGCAGTTTTTGGCATCTCTTGGCGGAGGCTGTCTGTGCGTTTTGAAGCAGAAATTCAGCCTGACTTCACTCTGGCATCTCTGCTGGAGTAAGCACGCCATGCTGGACTGCCTGCCGTTTTGACATACTTCACTGTTCACAGTTTTTATAACAGTTTTACCTCATGGAGGTTGGGAGAGGGACATTATCCATTTATAAGCTGCTGATTTAAGCAGAGTCAGTGGAATATGGTGATACTGGATGGCAAAACTAATGCAGTTATGAACAAAGCTTCTGGAGAGTGAGGTGCTTAGGCTGCAATGTATTGTAAAAACAGTATGGAATTATGTGTTTGAGTCATGATGACATTGAATAAGGAAGGCTTCAGTAGACAGATATCAAAAATCAGACATGACTATACATTGCTGGAAAAAGAAGTAATGCAAAAATAGTAACAATCTCTCCCTGGCTTGCTCTTTATACTAAGATACTCCCTAGGATTACTTTTCCAAATAGCTGCACCATCAAAAGAATCTGCTGGTCTCATCCAGCTTCTGTGACCCTTTGTCTTGACCCTGTGGGACATCTGTGAGACATTACCAGCACTGCTCATGTGCCAACAGAGCTGTCTCCCTCCCACCTGTGGGTTACAATAGTCTGAGCTACTAAAACCATTTTTAGATAGTCAGTCATGGCTTTTGCCTACTTTTTAGTAGTTAACCTTTTCAGGGTTATCAGTGGCATCTGGTAGCCTACCATGAGTACCATGGTGGGGAGAGAGGTGTGGAAGCTCTTTAGCAAGCACGGATGAAGACTGGAGAATCAGTTTGTCCATGGCCTCCACAAAAGTGTGTGTTTTAGGTAACTGAGGAGATTTAATAGAACCTCAAATCTGAGACTTCTTTTTTCTCTACTCCCTTACGTGTTCTCCAATCATTTCATCTGCAGTTCATGCCAAAATGGTGCCAGTTTCTCCCAGCTGAAGATTTGACTATGGAGTAGGTCATGGAAACAGTCACAGCACAGGCACTCCTAAGAACCTGTAACATTTTCCGAGTTTCCTAAAGAATGCCGTCCATGTCCAGGAATGCACGTCCGTGTTCAGGTGAAACTGGACAGGCATATGCAGAGATCTCTGGGGGTGCGAATTCAAATTCATCTAAATGCAGCGTCACTTGTGGAAGTGGGCAGGTAATATCAAGAATGACTGCTCAGAAATTATCCTGGGTTTTAAAGTGGACATAAAAATAAACATAAATAAAGGTGCCTAGTTCACTATTCTTCTTCAGCCATTTTAAGATTTTCAGCGACGTATCTGTAAGTACTAGTAAATTCCGTATGACATATGAGTGAGAACGAAGCTTCCTTCGTTGGATTCTGTAGGATTTTTCTAGTCAGTTACAAAAATAATTGACCTTAATATGTGAAAAAAATGGCAAGTTATGTTTTAGTACACAATTTTAGAAACCAATTCCAACATATTCACTCCAAATGTCAATTTTAACAGAGGGAGATGATATTCAATGCAAGATACAGTTTGCACGTATAATAGCCTCAGACATATTGGTTCCAAAGCATTTCTATCAATTTCGAAGATCAGGGTTTGGCTTCAGCTTGAAACACTTAATAATCTACACAAATAACAGAATTTAAGCTTGAGGGAAAACTTGAAAAATTTTGGAGGCTGCCTCTTTGGGCCGTTATGCTGTTGGTAGTTTAGAAGCAAATATTTGATTTTATTTCTAGCTGCAAAATAATGTAAACCATCAGTTCATGTGATTTAAAGAATCAGTTTATACTCTCCTTTTAATTGCTATTTAAATGTAACTGAAAACCTTCCTTTAGATCTGTCCAGAAGTGGCCTGAATCCTCAGTGTTTCCAACACCAAGGCAGAGTTAGTAATATTTTCTTAGTCTTTGAAAAAGATGTAGTAAGTTTCACATTTCACTAATTTGTGCACAGCAAGATGAATCATGCATCAGTGCTAGGAATATTGTTAATATGCAGTGTATTATTCTTTGTTTATCCAAACCAAAAGAATGACTTGAAATCAGGTAAACAAATTGCCTTTAATTTTTTTTTTCCAACTATTTGGAAAGTTGAAATACATGTTTAATGAAAAATTGACAATTTAGGAACATCCAGAAGTACAAGTAGATGAAATGGTTTGTACAGCTATCTGCTTTAAAAAGCTGAGTACTTCAATTATTTTCAAGCTCTTAACTGTATAAAGTTCTGTTTAAGGCACATGAACTGTTGGAATGAATACATTTTCTTTAAATAGATGCTCAGTAAATGTTAATGAAAACAGCGAAACTTTAAATGAGGCTGACACAGGCAAGAGTTAATGCACAGAACTGTATTTTTGGATAAATTTTGTTTAAAGAATGCGTGGTTTGATTCCTTTCTGTTTATTCTAACATTCAAACCAAGTGGAACTCCAGGGAATTATTAGAGAGACAAATTAAAACAACAGATGGACTTGCAGTTACGTGCATAAGGACATCCTTTCAAAAAGCCTCCTGACAATTTCAGATATTCCAAGTTATTCTATTTAATTTCAAATGAAGAATGTTTCTTTTTCTTCAGAGCTGTCAATCTCAGCAAGCCTATAAGATGATTTAAAAACATCATGAAATATATTTTTCCACTTGTCTTTTTTGAAGTACATTGACAATCAGCTTATAAAGTAGGTAGAAAAATGCATCCCATTTTTTTTAACAGATGCAAAACATGAGCACTCAGATCTTTCAAACCCAGCAGACTGCAATGCTTGCAGAAAAATTATTTCTTTGCAGTCAAGTATATTGACATGGTCTTTGAAGAAAAAATATCAATTTTTCCAGTGGTTTGTCTACTCTTAGAACTAGAAAAAGTTTTCTGGAGAGTGGACGTTAATCAGATCAAACCTGCCTGAATGTCTGTAACCCAGGCAGCTGGCATAGTATTGGATTTGCCTGATTGCAATGTTGAAAGATAATGAAATAATTTGTGAATTGCAGGGCAACAGAACTGTTATTGCTATGCCCTTTGATTGTTTGGCCTTCTGCCACTTACTTTCAGCTGTCACTGTTAATCATGGGAGAAGAACAGAGAGGGAAACAGAATCTTTACCAGCTCATCCTCAGTAACATGACTTAAAGGGATGTACATGCAAGTTTTGAAGCTTTGAGACAGGGATGCTTAAATACCACGCAGCTTGTACAAAATAGACAAATTAACACCCCACGTGCCACAGCATAGCTGTCTGTAGCAGGGGAGTATGCCTGGCCACCTCCATGATGGGCACAGTACAAGGATTTAGACAAACAGGGAAGCAGTACTAACAAGTCCCTGACACTGACAAAGGGCACGTCAGAGCAGGCACAGATTTTCCATGTGAATCAGCTGTATGGGAGCTAGTCAGTGTCTGGCAAACATACAGTTGCAAGAATCATTGTCCCTGCTAAATGTCCCTCTTTATTAACAAGGCTATGTCACAGCTGGACCAAATCTGGCTTGCATTGCACTGTCACAGACCATGAAGCAGTGCTTTCAAATTTGTGACATCTGGGTGTCTTCTTACACCTCTGCCCACAGGTAAATACTAGTACTGCACACTGAGGATTTCCTTAATTAGTCCTTTAAACAGGGTTGAACTTCACATGAACTACACCCATTTCTTCAGGTAGGTCTTCCATTTACATATGAATAAATATGATCTTTGTGTTCATGAGCAAATACAGCAAATGTAACAGGCTGGCTTTCCTGTGTTTCAGTAAACTTCTGAGATGGAAGTTCGCAGCTTCAGAAATGGTATTACAGCAGTGGGATTTCAGATATATTGGGTCTTTATGACCAATAAATGAGTTCCTCTTCTTTGAGCCTCCCCAGAACCTCTCTGAGAAGTTTGTTCAGGTTCATTAATACCACTGCTTTCCTAAGAGTTTGCTACAAAGGCAGCAAATCCCAGAACCGCAGAATAGCTGAGGGTGTGGGAATGGGGGAAGGAAACAATTTTCTTATCTTTTGTTTCATCTTATTTTGCAGTAATACCTTGCACCCAGGCATGAAGAATGAGTTTGAAGAAAGTGATTTATTAGTCAAAATTATCTTATTAGAACTTATGTAGGCCTACATTTGCTTTATAAACAACCTCTTTAAAATGCTGCATTTGGTAACTGAAATCGTATCTGTTACTTCCCAAGTTTGCCTGCTTTCTTTTTCAAAGCAAATAAGCTTTTGAGAAACACAATGAAAAAAATCAGATTATAAAATGCAAATAGAGTGTGAGCAAACTTGTATTTTATTACAAATAGATGCTCCCTCAATTCATGTTTTAAATGTTTTTCATGAGATGTTTCTTTGTAACAGGAAAACATGCCGATGTCCTTTAATAAGTCACTCTTGTACAAGGCTTCAAAAGTCAGCTGATGTATCAAAAAGTTGGTTCCATTTACAGCAACGTGTAGCATTTATAGTTACTTTTAATTTAATGGGCTAGGTGTGTTTTATTTTTGTCATAGATTTTCACAGCCTGATGGTAACGTAACTAATTGAGCTTGCATGTCTTCTGAGGTTTATAGACATCACGAAAATAAATAAATAAATAAATAAATAAGAACTGATTTACTTAAGAAATTTATAGCACAAGAAAATTTGAAATTGTTTATATCTTTATTTATTCCTACTCAACACTGGATTAAAGTAACTGATCAATTTACATGTGCCCAGCTAACTTTTAGATCTTAGGAAACTTCAGCAAGCAATAGTGTTTTACTTTTTACTTTCTTTCATAGAAAACATATAAAACATTTTGAGTCTTCTCTTCTTACATTCCAGTGAATCAAGTGAAACCAACCTTTTAAATTTCAATATTGCATAATGATTTTTTAATGCTTTGGTTATACTTGTATAACTTCCCCCCTAGAGTAATAACGGTATTGTCATCAGTTTTCTTTGGATTATGAGTACATGTACAGAGGAAGACTTAGGCCATCTCAGGTCTCATTCAGATTTTATGGTTCTATAAAATTATGTTATTCTCCCATCATTTCATGAAGTTTTTCCTAATTTAAAACCAAACCCTGCAATGAATTCACTTCAAGTCGTGGTCTTTGCACAATTGAAAGGCTCCTATAGACTTCAGTAGGTTTTTGTATTGGTCCCTTTGTATCAATATCCTTTCAGAATTAGTCTTTGAATTAAATCTGGTTTGAAGTTGATTGCGTACCCATTCCAGCAATGCTGAAAGAAACAACCAAATCTCACTCTCTCATTAAGCTTCTGGAAGTTTGCTGTTAATGGGATCACGATTAGATACGTGGAATGTGAAGAAATTTTTGCAAGCTTTGAGTAAGAGCTTTTGGGTCATGTAGATAGCATTTTAAGATTTTTTTTTAAGTGTGCCAAATAGAAGATATGTCTTGCCTAGTCTCTCTTGTTTGAGAGAGGAACTTAAGCTTTTTTTTGTTCCTGTGAAATCTTCTGTCTTACTGAATTAAACTTTTCTTGAGAAATGGTTGATCATCTCCAGTTCCAGGTCTCCTCTGACACAAATAGGTGGTCAGATATATAGATCAGAGAATGAGAGTCCTATCCCATGCTTTTACCAAAATAATCTGTAGATTACTGGGATGGACTGTGTAAAGGTAATGAGAAAAATTACTAAATCTGGAAAACATCATGTACTTCAAAATAAATACACACAGAGGACTGCACGTGAGAATGAGGAATGTTAGGCCTTCCTTTTCAAGGATAGCACAATAGTAAGCAGTGATTGCAAAGGCACTCTAAAAACCTTCTTTTTCTCTGTGCTGAGAGGAATCAAGGAGAGAGATGGAAGTCTAGTCTGAAATTAATGTTTTCATCTGTGATCATAAAAGCTAAAAAGCTGCCTGTAAACTTTGTTTTGATTGTTGAGAACTACCTCAATAATAAGGAGGAGCAATTAAACAGAAAGTCATAGGCATATCATTAGCAATAAGGAAGGTATAGGAAGAAATTCTTGAAGGAAAGGAAGCAAGCAGGACTCAACCATTCATCTGCCAGAGTCTGAGACCAGCATTCTTGATGTTAGAGAATTTCAGCTGTGAAGAACCGTAAAGAAAAGTTGTTGAGAGAATCAAAGCTGGATCTCATTTTGGACTTTGCGAGAAATGGTAGCTTTAGCGACAGAGCATGACTTACCACTTGGGAAAGAAAAGGAGACAAAGTTTCCAGACCACTAAGCTACATTTTGCTTTGCAGTGTTACACCGTGATAGACAGTGGGATGCAGGCTCAAAGTTTAGTTTTTTTATAAAGCAAGGACAATGCATAGCACTCCCACTGTAGACAGTGATCACAAGTACATTTAACACAGTACATGTTCTCCAATTCTGTCTCCTCATTATAGCATTTCAACAATTTTCTAAGGTGTAAAGACGTGCAGAAAGAATTGCTGATTTATTTTTAAGACTTTAAAGCACAGTCAACAAAGTGCAAACATAACTGGATTCAAGCACAAACACTGATAGCTTAAAAAGATTGGTTTTGTAGTCCACATAGAACGCAGCAGCTGTTTCTAAAAAGGATGTGAGGGAAATATTTCTTAATAGCTTGAGAACATTTGAACTCAGTAGATATTTATTTCTATGAAAAATAAAAGTCTGTCAACAAATGCACAACGACAGACTAGTCCGTATGCTGCCCTTTTTTTAAAGCTTCATTTTTGTATAATTTCTTTTGTAAAATATGATGAGTCTTTCTCTGCAAAATAATTCTGCCATCAAGATAATAGCTAGAGGTTTTTCCTCCTTTTTCTCTCTGCAGGGTCCAGACCACTCCAGAGTCTCACATATCAAGAGAGTATCACCTTTGTGGGCCCTGAGTTTGAACTAAGTCTCATTATTTTGCCAAGACATACACAGTACAGCTAAAAAGTATATAATAACTTAGGAAACCATTATCAAGAAGTTTATGGTAGTCCTAGACTTGGACATTTCTAGGTCAGTATAAGACTTCTGCTGTCAAGAGTTCCCAAGCCCCTAGATGATGCTGTAAAGAAAGATTCACTTGCAGTACTTGAACAGAGAGTAAGAGAGAAAGTGAGAGTACTTTAGCCCATTTCTTTGCTAGCTTGGTTTCTTATCTGTTTTCTGAAAGCTGCTGGAAAGCAACAGAGATTTAGCTGCCAGGTCTAAACTGCAGGGGAGGAATTGGCAGTAGTAAAAGCAAAAAGATTCAGCAAATAAAAGATAATATAGATCGTCTCCTGTTGTGCCTGTTTTCAAATTACTGTGTTTAAATGAACTTCTTGTTCTGCAAGCTGTCTTTAGTCTCTCGCTTGCTGGCCTCCAATGACCTTTCTCTGATTTTCTTTTTCCTTTACAGTCTCATGACATTCAAACTTTTATATGCCTCTCTGGTACTTTAAATATGGACAAATTCCGTGTATACTTTTAATCCTATGGGAAGTCTGATTTCAATTTCTAGCTGTTTAGGCAATGAAATGCAGTGCAAGATACTGACTTGTGTAGTAGATGACTGTATCAGTTTTGACTTGTGAATATAAATATTTGTACACTGAAATTCTCATTCTGCCTCTTCTTCCTCTGTCTGTGTAACTATTCATGGCAATAAAAATCAAAATCTCTTGTGTTAGAGGATGGGACCAATGTCAAAATCATCTCTCATTCAGTACTTGTATAAGGTTGGTGTAAAATGCCTAGTCAGATTTAATAGGACAAACATGAGTGATTTTATTTTTCATCTTTTTTTGTCAATAAATCTGTCCTAGCATAAAGAGACCGTGTCTAAATTTTGATGGTCTTCCTTGGGAGATTTTTCCTAGATGCCTTTATCGACAAACATTATTAAAGAGTAAAAAATTCATGTAGTAACATGTAACTGAAGAGAAGTGCTACAGGGCTTTGGTTTTCTTTCTTTTGAGATATTTGGGGGTTGTTTTGCACTACTTCATGAGTTTCAGGATAGCCTCTGAAGCTTTTTTTGAAACCTGTGGAAGCCGTTGAAGATTTGACAGATGTTTAGGACACATGTTCATCTTAAACTTAGTGGGCTAAAAGAGTGGATGGGGAAGACAGAGATACCCTTTGTGCTCTTAGCATTGCCTTTCCCTGCTCAAATAGCTTTGGTAAATGGAGTAGCATTGCCACAAGAAAGAAAGATGTATCCAAGACTTCTTGGCTGCTTGCTCTTCAGTGGCCAGGGCAGGCACAGTGGAGAAGGAGCCCTTCAGAACAGAAACTCTGCTAACAGTAGGAAGAGAAGGCTACAACTGAACCATGGTGATCTTGAAACTCCATTGCATTGCCTACAGGTAACATCAACAGAGGAGTGTCAGCATGAGGGCTGTAGTCTTGAAGAATGGTAGTTGGCACTGACAGTGTGATCCTGGTGACCTAAATGACCCCAGGCTGATCATTTCTTTGGCATGTGGGATTAAACAGAGGTCAGAAGTCTAGAGCAAGTGATTATTGAAAGGTTACCTCACACAGAGCAAAGGACCATGGGTCAAAAGCCTTGCATGTTAACATCTTTGTCACCATGACATCAGTGAGGATTGTTAGAGAGTCCCTATGGTTAAAGTCCCTTTAATTGATCCTAGCTCCCTAGATTTGTAGCAGCATCTAAGGAACCTGTGTTTGATGTAATTACCCTCACAGTGCTACCAGATCCATGACAGCTGTTAGCACAGAGTACCTTGATTGAGAAACTTCAACCCCTATAGCAAAATAATAGACTGAATTTGGTTTTCTCAAGTGTGATATCTCTACACAAATCAGTATTTATTCTGTTTTCCATTTCTGGTTGAACTGCTTGTGCCAGGAATTTGAACTGCACTGATGTATGTATGTGTAGTAATGAGCTAAGAGTCAACACTCAACACAAGTGCTTAGAATATGGGTTGTTCAGCTTCTCTCTCTCTTTTTTCCTAGAGTGAGATGGACCTAATCAAACTGCCCTGTTCATCTGACTATGAAAAACTGTGACAACCACATTTTGTGAAGCAACTTGAGGGTGACAGGTGAAAGGCACCTTATTAATATTAAATGCAATTCTTTTATTAGAAATGTATACTTCTACTGGCAGAGAACTTCTTGCGAAGTTGAAAGAGAAAGTAAAACTGAGTTTGAAAACTTAGGAATGTGTTCCTTCTCATCTTTCATACAAGCAGTCTTGTATGTTTGAGTGGTTTTGAAATCTATTCTGGTTTTCATCTTTATTTCTAACATGGTTCTTTCCTTCAGGGACATATACATAATGGCCCTTTCACCTCCTCTTTCTTAGTGCTTGTGGCCCTCATAAAGCTTTTCATTCATTTCTTTTCCTGCCCCAAT
Source organism: Ifrita kowaldi (assembly GCA_013398055.1). Lineage (NCBI taxonomy): Eukaryota > Metazoa > Chordata > Aves > Passeriformes > Cinclosomatidae > Ifrita > Ifrita kowaldi. The sequence continues at coordinate 17,212 of VZRS01012639.1, forward strand.
GTGAAGCGTGCAGGGAGGTGAAGAGAAGCTCACAGTTAAATAAAGCCACTCTTAAAAACTAGAAGCAATGCAAATCCTGAAATGTCCCAGAAGAGAACCATAAAAGAAGAAATCTCAGTCCTCTGAATCCTTTATTGCTGGTTTGTGGCATCATTGTCATTCAGAAGACAGGAAAGGAAAAGATGAAATCTAAAAATTTCATGGGCAATAGTATTCAGGTGAAATTACTGCTAAAATTTTGTTTTCTTTTGATACTTAAGTTTCCCATCAGTTTTTTGTCTTCTTTGCACCCATTTTTTTTCATTCTCTCATGCAATCATGCAATTCTTTTAACTAAAAAGGAACTACTGCAATTCCTTTCACTCCTTACACAGTTCTTTCTAAATATCTTCTGTCAATAGCAAAAGTGTCTGCTGCTACTTCATCAGACAGCCACCGAAAACACTGAAAAATCATAGAATCATAGAATCATGTAGGTTGGAAAAGACCTCTAAGATCTTTGGGTCCAGCCATTAACCCAGCACTGCCATGTTCACCACTAAGCCACATTCCATCCCTGTGGTGTGGCCCAAACACATCTACACATCTTTTAAATACCTCCAGGGCTGGTGAAACTTTTCCTACATGGAGAAATGCTTCATAGAGTGAGGGATGCTGCTGACCAGCTGTAGGGAGGTGTTGCCTTCTCTTGGAGTCAGGAGCTTCTGAAAGCTCATATCAGCAATCAACTAGTTGAAAACAACTGTGACTATGGATGCCTCAAGAAATAACAAACAATATAGAAGAGGGACACAGAGGTGTACCACTTACCCTTTACTTGATATTTTATAGCAGAAACCATTTTATAAGTTTCCTTAAGAATCCATAGTAGTTATTTCATGCAAATATAAAAATCAGAGGCTTGTGAAAAATATGGTTTCAAAGATACAAGTAACATAGGACAAAATAAATATGGTCCAACATAGCCAAGCAACACAGAACTCATGGGGTTTATGTTGATTATTTTGTTTTTTGTTACCTGACGAAATGTAAACTTCATGGGTAAAGTTGCATCCCCAGCCATTAATGGTTGCTGATTTTTATCTGCCTTCTGTAGAAGAAAATTCAGTCTTTTCTGTATGATTGTGAGCTGATTTGCAAACAACTGATCTCCCTCCCTGCCCCCTGCCCCCTCTCTCTCCATGCCCCCTGCCTTGTCTTTGCTCTTCCCAGTGATGGGATAAGAATGTTGCGGGGCAGGTTTTGTCAGGGCACCTTATTCTGTACATTTTGCATCCTTGTTAAGGAAATCCTTGCTCACCAAATGTATCCTGACTCTTCTGTCTCTGGGGAGTGTGTGCTGTTTAATATAGATATATACAGAATTCCAGATGCAACTTGAAGTCTTCAAACTCAGCTGGTGCAGCTGAGAAAATTTGCAAGTAGACAACAGAATTTGTGGCAATTTTGAATTAAGTAAGGAAACTGTGGGATGTTTTCTATATTTGTGTCTCTTTGAAATGTTTCTTTGCTAATTTATACTACTCACTGGACAGCTTGTCTCTCTGCCATCTTTCCTGTTGCAAACAGGAACTATGTTTGTGAGATTGGGTGGTGGAACCCAACAATTCAGTGTTTTCAACTGTTCCAAATCCTCTCAGGAAAATTATATACATTTGGGCTATTTTTCTGTGCTTTACCACATGCACAACACAGACGTGGCTGGAAGGGGAGGTTTTTCCTATTTCAGAGCATAATTCCATATTTCTTGGCCATTTCTTATGTTTTTTAAAAGGAGCAGCCCTGCGTGGATCTGACACTCTGCATGTGCCTATGAGTGGCTCTGACAAGAGCTTATCAGAGACGCCAAGGCTCACATCAATAAAATCAACAGACTGTAATTATTCCTTCCCCCATCCTCAACACAACCACAGACAAGACATTTTCTGGGCTCAGTCCTGTCACTTGGCAAGACACCTGGCTCCAGTCCACCAAGACACTTAAGCACATACTTATTGTGAAACAGTCACCTTGAACTGTCTTCAAAGAAAGACTGTGCATATATAAGACCTTTGTTGATTCAGTACTTAAAGAATACAGCAACTTTCAAGAAGTCCTCTGTGCCCCTATTTCATCTTCTGTCCTTTGTCCTGTCCTCTTGGAGCGTCAGTGCTTGAGGCAGCAATCATTTCTCATCCTCTCTGAGTGTGTGTATAACATTTAGTGATGGAGATTTTTATCTGAACTGAAGCCTTTAATTGTCTTCAATAGCTGTGACTACAGTTCTGTGAGGAGAAAAGAGAGGGACTCTGCATTTCTTTTTAATAGTCCTCATTATTATTCTTGACTCTTTCTCTTGCTTTCCTTTACTCTTGTTAAGCATTCGATTTTCATCAGGTTTTCATATTTCAGGCTGCAACTCAGAAATCCCCATGTGATATGTTACTATACATGTTTTTGTTTTGTTGTTTTCTTTGTTGTCAGGGGTTTTTTTTATTTACTTCAGTTTCAGTAAGGAAATGTTGCCAAGTGGAGAAAGGGCATTTTCTCCAAGCCACTGAACTTTACTACTAGGAACATCAGTAATAACAAAGTCAGGAAAGAAAGTATCAATGAACCACCTTGTGCCAAGCAAGGTAATAATTTGATCAATCTGGTTGTTTTTTCTCCATCTATTGAGTTAATAACATAAAAGTGAATGGGAAAAACTGCCTAGTGTATTCACAATAAAGCAGGTGCTTGTTTCCTCTTCAAGTCCTTGTAATAGGTTGGTATTTTTACACCACAACACAGTATTTTACTTTTGGATTTACAGCATCCAATTTTCCTCTCCCTGCCTTCGATGCAACTGTTTGCATTTACTGTGTGAGATACACCTTATTATTTTTCTACAGTTTTGTAGCATTTACTCTTCTTTTAGGCATATATTCTGTCTTTTGGGCCCTTTATACCTTCCCTGTTTCGTCTCATTTGTCCTTGGAACACCTTGTTTTTGTACACGTTGTCCTAAGGCAACCTGCAAACTTCAGGACGCTAACATTTTAGCTGAGGTTGTGAACAAGCAATGAAGTCAAATTTATACAAAGTGAGTTTCTCCTTGGTTTTGTTGATATTATTCAATCACTCCATTGAGATTTTTGGCCTTTTTTTTCTTATGTCTGTTCTTACTTTCCTGTAGAGACTACGGTCGCTTGGACAGGGTTTGTTTTTTATCAGAGAATATATATATGTAGTACATGGGTGTAATGGGGTGGGACTACAGCTGTTTGTTTAGTTTCTATCACACAATCTCATTTTACCTGTTTGTACTCATCCTTGCTCTCCTTCTAAGCTCCAATGACCATCCATGTCTACCTGACAGTTGGTCTCACATCTTAACAATGCTTCTTGTATCCTCTCTTCCTTCAACATGAATCATCTTCCTTCCCCTCGTATCCATCACCTTCAGAAGAGCCCTTCAGTGTTTGTATTGATTACAGTCAGACTGAGTTTGCATAAGACAATCGTTATCTAGCCAATGTTCAGCAGTTCTGTTAGTCTGAATTATCTCGTTTTTACTTATCAGTCATATATAAATAGTTATTCTTTAGAGAAATTTAAGAAGCAAACATGTATCTTTCATTTTTTTAAGAACACACAATTATTTAAGAGGTATTGTAAAACAAGGAGCTAAAACTCATGTTCTCTTTCCAGAACATGAAGTAATCACCGATTGTCCTTTCTTTTCTGCTCTTTCTGCTCCACCTTCATAGAGCAAGTCAGTTTGTCTCCTTGATGGCAGTCTCTTGTAGTTTATGTCCTGTGTGTATCCTGGCTCCTTACCGACACATTTCCAATGCATTCACCAACATGCAGTCTGTCTGCTCACCCAAGGCAAGAAAAAATCATAACTTTCTGCAGACAGAAACAAATCTCAGAGGCTAGGGATCACCCAGAGAATCTGTGCTGAAGAAGTAATATCCCTTGGTACTAAGGCAGAGATGTGTGCTGCGTCCAGAAGTGCAATGTGATTGGGATGGATGTAGTAGACCTACTGTGTAGTAGTATATTAATTTCTTTATGCAGTTAATTCTCTGCTATAAATGGGCATCTTTTTCTATGAAAGTGTTACCTAGGACAGGTGAGCATCTCTCACTCTTAAAGGCCACTGGATGCGAAACATTTAAAGGTGGCTGTGCTGTCTCTGTGATAAAGCACAATGGGATAACGAGGCTACCTCACAATGAATAAAACCTTGCTCACCATTATATTAAAATGAATGGTTTCATAGTTGATAAAGATATCAAATATGCAGAGAGAGCTTGATGGATAATTGGCAAATCATGTCACCATTCAAGAGAAGGTCATCTCTTAAACTCTTGTGTCTCAGCTATTTTAACTCAGGCTCTGCTGTCACTTAAATACTTTGATATTCTCAGTGTTGGCAGCTGGATTTGTCTCATTTAATAGTCTTTTCCTTCACAGTGCATCAATGAGATGCAATCCCATATGTGACTTCTCATACAGAGACTTCTCCATGGTTGAAGTTCAATTGAAGTAAAAGGAGACGGTAACAAGAATAATTCTACTTTTATTTAAAACAGTGATATCAGCTCAGCATTTAAAATGTTTGGAGTATTTTTTGGGTTGGTTTGTGTTTTAAAAGACTGTAGCATTTATGCCAATAGTATGCCAAACCATCATATCCTGCCTTTTGTCTTTAGCGCTAAATTCATCTTGATTATTTATCTCTTACATAAAAATAGATGCAGACAAAGATTTCTCTCACATTAATTGGAGAAATTGCCATAAGCCTTTGTGGTTGATGAGGACTAAATTCACAGATATTAGAGAACAAATACTGTTAATAGTCTAGTGTCTAGATATGTAAATGCCAGATTATTTTTTTTAATTTTTTTTTTGATCAATACTGAGGACAATGTTAGAGAAAACAGTACTAGGAAGGTCCCAAGTGAGTGAGACTTGATTGCAAGCTTTAGTTCTACAGCACAATAACTAAAACCAGGTCTGTAACTAACAGGGAAAAGATTTTTTGTTAGTTTTGCTGTATTTTCTTTTTAAAAAACAGAAAATGTAATAGATAGTCGTAGCCTTGATTCTGGAGTGGTTTAGCTTTTGACACTTGATTTAAAAATAAAAGTATCCAAAGCATTTCTCCAAGGCCAGGAGGCAAGACTGAGTGCACAGAAATGTGAACCACCCCATGCAGTATGGAAGGGAGCCTCCCTTGGCCTGCAGCTCCCCTCATGTTTTAAAATTGGAGGACAAGACATCTGACTACTGGTAAAAAAATGTAAGGCATAAAATCATACACTTTTATTCTTATTTTTTAAAATACACCCTCCCTACATATTCTGTTGGGCAGTTCTATTGCTGGGAATAAAAGTTGAAAGTTAGAAAGAACTAAGTCTTGTTCCAGAGAAAAACTATTTTTGTTTATTAGAATTTCAAGGTCTTGAGAGTGCAGAGCAGACTGTCCTAGCATTGATGGAGGCCCAGTTCTCTATACTGTTAACATGTCTTTAGTTTCCCTGAAGTAGCCTTTAGTGTACACTTCGAGGGAAACCAGCCATGGTTATGTATGTAATTAGCTGTGTTGTTCTGCACCCTGTGTAATGGAAGAAGGTAAGGAAATCAAATTAAGCCAAGCTTTGTTATCACTTTGTGTACAGTGCTACTTGTACAGACTGGTTGTTTTTTAGGGCAAGGGACTGGTCCCAAAAACCCCCATGAAAAACTATCCAATATATTCAGAGTTATCCAATTCTAAAAGTCTCATTTACCTCTTCATTAAGATTAGAGTCATTAAGGGGTGTAGATACTTTACTCAAGAGCAAAACAGCAAACCTTTCCATTTCCTTTATCTGCCGGATAACTGAGGCAACCTGGATCACTTACAAAATAATTTAGGAAATGGGAGATTCATTTGAAAACGTCTCCTGGATTCTGCACTTCCTCCCAAGGGCATGAGCAAGAAGCAGAGCACTAGAATTCCTTCATGGTGTTTCTGTAAGCTCCAGTGTTAAGGATTATCTGTTCTTAAAACACACTGTGTGAAAAAGAAATTCTGTGCTAGCTATCAGGCAGTTACATGTCATTAATTTTTTGCTGAAGATGGGTACAAACTAAGGCACAAGGAAATGGGTTTTCTTGCCTGGCATGTTGTCATATGTTTGTGGCAGAACTTTCTGAGAAAAGGTATTCTGCTTTATGTTTTTAGTAATAAAACTCTACCTATTTTCACAAAGCTTCATTGTATGCTCTGACAAGGGCACTTAAATCCCTGATTCTATTATCAGTAAAATAAAATGTGAAATCTCATTATCTACAATAATGGAGTGGCACATGAAAATTGCTTATAGTCTGTTTCTTTTTAAAACATACAGGTTTTACAGTAAATTTTCTACAAGCTGAAATAATAGAAGATTGGGGTGGGATAACTGGCATACACTGTGTACCTTGAAAGCAGCATACTATGGAAAGAATATTGCCTTGCTTGCACTGGGCTGCATGTGATTTTTTTGAGGTCATGCTGGACTGGAGACAGCTCTTCACTGCATCATCTCCCATGACCCAGTACCCAGGGCACAGCCTATTTGCAAGTGGATTAACCTCCTCGTGGATCATAGAAGTTGCAGCCACATTGAGCAGAGGGACCAAAAGAAGGGAAAGGAAAATCCTGTCCTTTAAAAAGGCGTGAGACATCGCTTCATGACCCTGACCTCTTGTAGGAAGAGTATGCAAATATAGAAATTCTGGGTGAGGAGATAACAGGTCTTCTTTGAGGCAAGACCTGCCAAAGCAGTCCAATAGTGACTACTATCATTAGCTCTGAGCAGCAATTTCCTAACCTCTGATTTTCAATCACATGCAACTTCTCTGAAATTTGTACTTTCTTGACTGCAACTTCATTCTTCAACTCTGCCTGAACATAAATACTTTGCTTCTAGTATCTGAGCAGAAAACAGACATTTCTTCATAAGAAGAAATCCGGGCAGGAAAATTTACTCTGCAATAAAAAGAGGGTATTTTAAATAAGGGAAATTATTGTATTTTGAGTTACCTTTACTGAAGGGAATAGGGAGGAGATTGATTTTAGTTTGGCCAACGTCAGCAGTTAACATTTTATTTTTGAGAACATACAACAGGTTCCCCTTCTCTCTCCTATTCTCTCGCCAAGTACACAGACCAGCAAGGATGATCTACAAGTACACGTGAGCACTACAAGTATTAAGTTTGCCACTTAACTACCCAAGCAACAGGGCTACAGCTGAAACAGCTGTAGCTGTTCTTCATCCTTGGAGAAACTTGAAGAAATTAATTTGCTTTGAAAACTCATGCACCACTTAATAAGAGGCTATTATTCTTCATGGAGAAGAATGGGCAGCTGTTCATGTCTTCCCTCGCATGATCTATGAGATCTTTTTATTTCTTACATACAGAAGCATACGCGACGCCTGAGAGAAGATGGCGTCCCAATAATTGCACCCAAGTGAATGGATAAAGTGTTGTTAGAAATTCAACTTAATCAAGCCCTTTCTTAAAAAATTTACCCTTTGTGATATCACTGAATTTCCTAATTTTGTGCATGAATTTTTCAGAACAGACTTAGGATTTTAATACAACTCTTTTTTAAACTTGGAAAAACTGCACTTCTCTGCCTTTGAATTACATGACAAACACTGACATTGTTTGTGAACATTCTGATGTTGCATTGCTCCAGGCCATACAAATATCTTCCTTAAGAATATAGGAGCTTGTAATTGCACAACCCATGACCGGTTCCTTGGATACAGATGAGATTCCAAGCTCGCTCCTGTTCCAAGCTGTGTACAAGCAGAGAAAAGGCTTTGGAGAGTTTCCTCTCATCATCTGAGTGCCCCACTGTGTGGTCTTCTTATTTGATTACAGGCTTTTTACTTGTATATAATTTCTGTTATTATTTTGGAAACATTTAGATTAGATCGAAATTTTGAACTGTATCTGCAGTATTAGCTCAGTTTTCATCCTGCATCAAAGCCCAAGCCAAGCTTGCCTGATTTGTCACCCTTTTTATTTTACTAATAAGGACTTGCTGCAATGTTCTTCCTCCCAGTCATTGCACTTGATTAGTGGCTGTCTGATTTTACCACGTGTGCTTCAGTGAAGTAAACTCTCATCAGTTCATAAGAATTTTACCTTTGATCGTAATCTTAGCTCCAGTTTGATGAGGTTAAACTATCATTAGTCCGTTTTACAGCCTTTCTGGACATATCACATACAGAGCCTTGTCCCTGTACAGCATCCATTTGGGTGGGGAGGAGATGGAATTTACACTGTGATACTTTGATCAACTGTCACAGAAGTCTGGTCAAACTGGATTGCTCTTCAATGTGTACTGAACTGTGCTATGTATAAATGAACTGTTTTCAGGTTTGGGTTTGGGTTGTTGGTTTTTTTTTTTCTTTAGCAGCATTACTAGACTTCTTGAAGAAATAAAGGTACCTGTTTTTTTCTCTCTAAGGATTCTGAGATTGTCTATGTTTATTTAAATTGGAAGATAATTTTACTTTCAGGCTTTTGTGGTGCTAGTGGCCTATCAGTTAGCTATCACCAAAGCCAGGTTTAATAGACCCTTCAAATCACTGTAGAACAAAATCAGTCTAACTTGAAACCTTCTGCTGAGTTATTCCTGCTGTACTTTTGCTTTGCTGCCTTTGTTGAAGTAATCTTACAGATAATTAGCATCTGAGTCCAGCATGTGTTTTCCCTCCAACTCAAGGAAGAAGGGAGGATTTCTGAAGATAATAACAGAACGTAAAGTACATAGCTAGAAAGATTGTTTTCCTGCTGTCTTGTTCCTATCTCTGAACAGTTTATTTGTGTAGATACTACTTAAGCCTTGCAGCATAGTTTGAGTGGAATATCCGCTGGTATGTGGTTGGGATTAAAATTCACATGATTTTTATCTTGCCGTTCCAGTATTTTCAGTTTTATACTTTTCTTCATCTGTTAAGTTATGACTGGATTTGATCAAGCTGATGGATAATCAGCTTAGAATTTATTTGGATACAGTATATGGATTTGGATACAGACAGCCTAGATAGATTTTTCAAAATTCAACTAATCAATTCTTGACAAGGCTTCTTCAGTGACATCCAGAAGTTACTTCTGGAAATTGTAGTCCTGTAACCTTAGCACCTCTCCCCATGTGGTTGATTCTGTCTGTTTGCCATCATAAGGGCCCCAAAAGCTCTACATTTGCAAGTGTACCAAGATGTACAAATCAGCCCAGTAGCACACCTCTAAAAAGGTCCTGGCTAAAAATAAAGAAAATGTAACTTTTACAAAGTAGCTACATTAGAAGTGAAAAAATGCTGTTACTACTACCCACTTCATGACTTAGAAATGATCAGACTTTCCTGACATCATGCTTTAGGTGAACCTTCCATGTCTCATTTCCAAGTTAATGATCTGTTGGAGAATGGATCAAGCCTGGAATATTTCATAGCCTGTCTCAGAAAATCTTGACCATTTGCCTGTAGACCACAGAGCTTTTAGGTACAGAAGCTGAGCACAGTGTGCCTTATCCATAACAGTGTGTGCTTTGTGACCCACAGAGTCTTGTGGCATCTGAGTCTCCAAGATTTTCCAGGAGGGTTACAAAAGGCCTTAAAAAAGCGAAGAAAGACTGCAGCCCCAGTGACTCTTCCTTGCCCAGCAGTGTATCTGCAATGGCATGGTTCGGGGTGTCCAGGGAGGTAACAACCATAACCTTCTTCAAAAATTCATCTCGATGTCCTGACCTGTTCAGTAAAAGACCATATGACAAAACGTGATGCTTTACCGTGGTGCCTCTCTGGGTGATATCTACATGTCTTCTCTGTTCTGAGCTCTACCCACCCACAGCTGACTTTGCACCACATTAGTCTATAGTTAGAAATGCCATGCTCAGAGTGAATTATATAACTGATAGCAGCATTGCCTTCCCTGGAGGATATTAAACATCTTAAAGCAATTGTAGGGAAGACTAAGTATTAACTGTGCTGCTGACACCAATGTTGCTGCTTTTAAAAAAAAAAATGGCTTGTTAATATTGAGACCTCTGTGTGCTCTGACACCAGTTTGGGCAGGGCAATTTTCAGCAAGTGGTGTGGTGATGAGGTCAGTGATAGGGGAGAGGGAGAATATTTGTGAGCTGTCTCACCTGTATGTGTGCATGTATGTGCATCTAGCTAAACCGACAAACAAAACTTGTCTCATTCCACATCTGAGTTCAAACGCATGGTCTTCACTTGTGCTGTTGCCTCAGTCCCAACCTGCATGGAGGGTGAAAGGCTGAGCAGAGTACCAGCTATAATTCGTAATTACTGCATCGGTGCACCATTGCCACTATCTAATGCTTTTTTTCAGAGTGCCTCAAATATTTTTGTGTTGTGGAGGGAAATCCCAACATGGTTTTCATCTCTTTATTTGGTCTTTGACTCCATATTCTCTTGTCAGCATTAAAATCCTGGAACACTGCTGGGTTTTTAGTTTTTTGGGAAGATTTTTGAAGTGTTTTGCATATGTGTGAACAGCTGAGTCTGCCTTTTTACTCTGTACCCACCAACATCACATTCTCAAGGGAGACTAGTGAAACATCAAGTCATAGCAGAATTCATATTAGCTGATATTGTCATGAAAGTATACCATCAGCCACTTGCTCCACTAAAATGTTGGGAGGTATTAGAAGGGAGGTATTAGAAAATGTACAAGGAAGTTGGAAGTTTTTTTGAGTTTTTGTGAGGAGCTGAAAAAGGAGGGCATCTGCTGCCTTGGTGCAGGTACAGAGCAGACATTCTTTGTCCAGCACAGTGCTTATGTGCTGCCCAGGAGCTCGGCAGGTGCAGAGGTCTTTATCGTTCATAGCCTACCTTGTCTCTCTCTTCCATGGTGAAAGTAGTTAATGTGAGAAAATAAATGAAAACAAAAGAAAAATGTCCACAACCATAGAAATCCCACTGTGTACAAAATCTTGTGGTAACTTTGAAATTTTAGCAGAGAAATGGTGTATGGCAAGAATGTATATTTTGAAGAAAATTTCTGCAGTGAAAATTTCTGCATTTGCATGGATGCTAAACACTGGACAGTATCTAGCATTCATTTTCAAATTTAAATATCTGCAATGGGTATGTAGGGTGGTTTTGTTTTATTTACAAAGTACTTCTTCTTTGGAACAAAAATACACCCGCAACCTTCGCACAGCATTGTGCGTATCCAGTAATGATAAGGCAGGCCCCTTGTTTTGAAGGGCTCTTGACCCAACCAAATTAGCAAATTAATGTTGTAGCATTCTCGGAGTGACCTTTTCCTGTGAAATTAAGCTATTCTGATGAATCAACAGTGCCCACGTTCGACAGATGTCAGTAACAGGCAAGAACACCTTCACTCTGAAGATGGGAAGCTGATCACCTAATGAGTGCACTCACCACCCTGCAACAGGAACAGCCTGCTGTTTGTGGGATGTAATGTCTTCTGTCTGCTTAGGAGCTGTGGAGATTTTCCTTAAAAAAAAAAAAAAACGGTGGGGGCAGAGGAAATATATAAGCATGTATGTACTTTTTTTTCTTTAATTCTTTCACCAGTGAAGCAAAAATAAATCTTTATTGAGACGTAATACAGCCAGCAATTAGGGTATTGATTTTACATGTTATGCTGAATGTACTATTAAGTGGAGGTGGGTAGTTAAAAAGAATGGTGCTGCCTCTCAGTGCTTTTGAGGCACTGTTTGCTTGATCTGCCACTGATCCTTAGCCCTACACCTCGCTGTCATATTCAGCACCCCCCGTGGATACCAGAACCTTTCTTTCCCTCTCCCTCCCTCACGCACCCCTTCATCTGTTTCAGCTCTTGCCTCTGCCAGTAAGAGGAGACATAATCTAAAAAAACATGGGGGACAATGTGAACAACCACCACTAGAGTCCCTTAAACACATGGATTTGTAAAACTTGATTGTTCTAAGCCTGTCCAAGCCAGGACTACAACTTGAATTAAACATAAGGCGACTCCTTTCACTGAATCAGTAAGTGCAAATAACATAGCTTGCAACCATGTTTTATTTCCCAGACAAAAATGGTTCCTAACAGCTTTCTGAAGGCTATGCTTCAGCCACCTGCTGCTAAAGTTGTTTGCATTTTCCTAGAAAATTTGATCTTCTACAGCATTAAAACAGACAAGTATGCAGTCAGCATGCTTGTGCATACTTGGGGCTAGATGTTTGAGAGTCATATTTTTTAATGAACACTATAACTTTCTACAAACTTTATTTTAGCAAGTATAAATGACAAGGATGGAGGGTGGAGAGCTGGAACTGTGGGAATCTTTCTCTCAGACTCTGTTAATTTTAGCTGCATTTTGGAGACAAAGGCAGTCCTCGCTGTTATTGAGAAATGTCGGTTTGCTGTTTCGCCATGTAGCTCTTATTTGCATTTCTAATACTAGCTTTCACTGCAAAATCCTGTTCTCTTGATATTCTTCTCTGCTATGTGTGCTCTGGTATTTGGGTTCCTGGAGGGACCTTAGAACATGCATTTTGCAGTACTTGTTTCCACTTTGCAAATACACTGAAGCACACTGTAATACCCGTTGATTTTTGCAGCTGGCATATGAATGTATTGTACTCCCAACAGGAAAATGATTGAAATGCAGATGCTGAGAGCAGCTGTTTACAGTGAAATCCCACTTCCCAGTTGGTTTGTTCTGAGCAAGAGGAGTTTCCTAGAAAAGCAGATAACCTCTGCTTTTACTTTTCTTCACACTATTCTCCTTCCTAGAGGTATAAATCCTGAAGAAAGGTTCCACATTTGCTATTTCACAATTAGTTTCATTAGCAAAGCTAACAGCAATGAAAATTTCCTTGTCTAGGAGCCCTTCTCTTTTCTGCTATTGCTCTTATCCTCTCCAGGCCACCAAGCAGTGTATTACTTCATGCCTTCCCTTTGGTATTCAACATCAGCAAAAGCATTAGGTACCTGCAGTGAGAAGTGATAACCTCCAGCATTAAAGATCATTAGAATTTCATGGGATTTACTTTCTGTTCCAATACTCCCATATATTACAGATCACTATCGTTTTGCAGTCTATTTCTCTGCACACTTAATTGATACTTAAGTAGCTAACAGATAAATAAGGGAGAAATGGAAATTCAGATCCATTATTTTTAAATCCTGACTCAAACATGCAGGATGAGGAAGAGAAAAATTGTTTAAATCAGCATTCTCTTTGGGTGCTAATTTACACCAGATGAGGATCTTGGGTGCTATATAGTTTCTAACTTTTGAGTTTCTGTCTTAGAGTGATGCCTCTGCAGCTATGCATTAAAGCTGTTGTATGGACAGCAGGCAAACTGCACTTAATAACATGCTGTTGCTAAATCTAAACAACTTTTTTTTCTATAGAAGCGCTTAAGGGGAAAGCAAACATCCAAAATCCAGTCCAAATTGTGTCTTTATGACACAACAAAAATAAAAAGTAAAAGCCAGACAAACGGAACATGTTTTTTAATGTTATTAAAAAGAATGTGGATCTGGACTGACAGCTTGTAAACTAAGAGCAACTTGATCTGTTTTCAAATGCTGTGCTATCCTCGGAACAACACATGGAAATCATGATGTTCTGTTAAATGATTCAATACTCAGGGATTTGATTTGTCTTCTTAGTAAAAGGAGATTATTTCTAAGAAGAAATATTTGTATTTTCATGCAGTTACCCTTTGACTTAACTATTGAAACCAGCAGAAAACAAGCTGTATCTCAGCAGCTGTGCAGAGACACATGCTCAGGTGATCTAACCCTGTATTGCCCCTCACCACTGCTCCTTTTTAACCTGATAGCCCAGTCACTCCAAACTTCCCCCCATTTGCTTTTCTACCCCCATCTCTCTTTCTCTGCAATCTTTGATGTGGTTAACTGGAGCCTTACTTAGATTGGAAAATTTTGTCAGAAGTGCAACTGTACTCTTTTTAAACAACAGCGTTTTCACAAACATCACTTCCACCCTAGCTATTCATGGTTTAATCACACTAAGGGCAATAAAACTCCTCTTTATTTATGCTAGACTAATGCTTTCTTGAGTATAATGAGACAAACTTTGGCAGGTGCAACTTTGCAGATAATTTGTAAGAGCCCAATGGACGTTTATTACTTCCCTACCATTAATTATGTGTGTTTGGAAAAAGTGTGTTAATAGAGGTGAATACGTATATACATGTGATTGTAAAACTAAATGACATAAACCAAAACTGACAGACTAATTCAATAGGGAAGTAATAACCAAAGGAAGGAGGGCTGATTACTTAAATTTGGAAAAAAGCGCCACATCAATACGATATTTGGGTTGCCCTGGCAGCGGAGTGAGCCAGGAGCTGCTGTTACTTCTCAGCAGACACCAGGCATCTCTGCTGGTTGCCAAGCCCACAAGCCTGTGTACAGAGATTAGACAGGAGGTATTTAAGTAACAACTACCACCAAGTGAATGAATAACTAGAGAGTATAACCAAGTGCTTAACTTCTGAGAGAAAAGCAACATCTCCTTAAACAGCGTGTCTGTCATTCCACAAGATATAAACACTATATTGCATAAATACTCTACTTTCTCTCCCTAAATGATGTTTTGCAAGTATTTTTTAGCAGCCGCTAAACCAAATTGTTTATAAATGTGGCAGTGGAAAAACTGCATCCATTAACTTTATCTGAAATATGAAAAAGAACCCTGCTGTTAGGGACGTAAAAAATAGCTGACAGCCATTTCTTGGCTCTTGGTGGTTTTATTGAGCTATTCACTGTGATAGAGGGGACTACACAACCACAACACTGTTGAAAATTAAAAATACCTCCATAAATAGGTGATATAAAATTAGCAGTGTTCAACCAGATGAACATGGATACATTTAGCTGCAGTTTTCATGTACATTGACTCAGTGAGAGTACACCTGGGGGTGAAATTCACAATCCTGTGTGCAAAAGGTAGATGCTCACTTGACAGCGAACCAGTTCATTACCTTGGTGCTTGTTCCCCCAAGAAATGTCAATGTCTTTTAGCTAGGTCCAGGTGCAAGAGATGTTTCAAACCTAAATATAAAACTGTTGGGTGAAGGTTACAATGTGATGCTGGTCCAATCTTAATGCATGTAAATGCATTATAATGACTATAATTAAGGGATTATGGTGCAATGTAACTGAAATTATAAAAACCAAAATATTTTAATCTGTGATTTGTCTGTAGTAGCCTTTCCCTTCTCTCTATCCTTCTCCTCCTTCAAGAATTTTTCCTTTTATTTTACTGGAAGCAGGCTCAGGCTCAATTTTGCTGCATTTCTAACTTCTTTGCTTGGGGAATTTGCAATATTATTTCAACACAATTTTTAGGTGTCACCCCAAGGCTTCAGCTGACATTCTTCCCATGCACACAAATGTATCACTCTTAGATGGGAATGTGAAGACAAGCAAGGACAAAAGAACTGTAAAGTTGAAGGAAATAGCAAGAGAGAGCAAACCATACCAGGTAATGTAGAAAATAAGAATGGGGTCAGTATCAATACCTAGTGTATGAACACCCTGGACTGAGATTCAGGTTTGGAGCCAAATGATTCATCTGTATTTGCTGAGGGGAAGGGTGAAAAGGGGGAAAAACACCATGTTGTGATTCACATATTGTACAATTTTATGTATATAAATATATCAAAGATATACAAAGTAAGAAATTCTTATCCTTTTAGAATATTTGAAGCTGAATTCAACACTCTGGTAGGTAATCATAACAAAAGTCATGTTAACCAAGTTAATTTTTCTCTGACTTTCAATATTTTTCTGACTTTGAAGCTAAGAAGGGTAGTGGAGACCGGACAGATGAAAATCTCTTACTTTTATATCTAATTTAGAGTTAGAATTGATTGATAGTTTTTGTGTGAAACTTTATTTTTGCTTCAAAAGTTCTACAGATAACAAAACAATGTTTCCAAAACAGAGTACATAGCCCTCAGTTTAGGACTGATTTTAAAATTGGTTCTGCTTTGCAACCTCACATTACATTTTAAACAAGGAAAAAATGATGGATGTCTTGAGCTACATTGTGTTATAGGTAGCAGAACAGATTTAACTTGCCTCGTGGGGGACAGAACTGTTCCTTTTTGGGGTTCTGCTGGAGAATGCTAAGGTAATGGGCTCCTTGGTCTAACAATAACAGGTTCTGCAGTTGTGTGAATTCCGTGAGACAAATGTCCAGTATTTGTGCTCAAAGCTGTGTTCAGAGGTTGTAGTTCAAAGGAAGAGCTAAGACAAAACTTGGACAAAAAGGACAGCTACTCACTGGAATATCAGTGGGCTGTGTGACCAAAGGACACTTTCTGGGAGATACAAAACATAAAACCAGATCTTCAGCATGAACAAGAGATTGTATTTTTAAATTGTTGCAGGGTGAAGGATTTCTAACATGAAAGATCGGAGCAATCAAAATTCAGGAAGACTGCTGAAAAGGGCGCTACATTCCCTACCCCTTTCATCACCAAGACCATGAGCAGAAGGAAAAAGGGATATAGTGCAGAAAGACACTAATTGTGAACTGATCTTGCTGGGAAAAGGTAAATTACTTCTCAGGAGCCCTCCCTTTGATTTTTTTCTCTTTTGAATGTTGTTTCAGGCTGTTTCAGACACAAGAGTGCCCGAGTGATTTTGCCAAAATGATAGAGATCTGAAATGCTTAAAATAGAATCATAGAGTCATTTAGGTTGAAAAAGACCTCTAAGATCCTTGAGTCCCACAATAAACTCAGCACTGCCATCCATCAGGACACATCTCTGTGATTCAATGCAGCCAGTTTCAGTTGTGTTCACTCTGACCTTAAGATAAAGAGCTTCCAGACCTGCGCTGGCTTTCACTCTCTGTTTAGGAGGACAGATGGCACTCATGTGACACCCCTTTTGCTGCTCTAGGTGGACATACCCTCCAATCAAAATGATGCTATAGATGTCAAAAACACGAAGCAAGTTATGCTCATCAGAGCATGTAAGAATAGCAAATAGACGCCACCCCAAAAGCATGTAAATCATGGAGAGGCACTTCATACCGTATGGCAGTACTCCAGTTTGGTGGGATCCTCCTATATAAGAGAACAAGACAAGATTTCAAACAACTTGTGCTAACATTTTGTTTTCCTTGCTTTCCTGGTGCGTCCTTTTCATTCTTCTAAGCCCGCTCTTTCTGAAGAAAATGAAAGCCCCAGAACAGTTCTGCTGCTGTTGTTTTGGTTATATAGATGAGCCAGTCAAGGAGCAAAAATGCCACCACATGGTTGTAATGACTGACAGAGTCACTTCAGTAATGAACCTCAAACGTTTAGGTATGTTTAGCTAAACTTTAAATGTTTAGCTGATGAAAACTGCCTGGCTGAAATGTGTTTTCAACCAAATATCTGTAGGGCACTATTTGAACAACAGATCAGTTCATACATCATCTCCCTGTGGACTATCCACAGTCAGGAAAAGGGGCGAAATTCAAGGAATAGTCTGCAGTAAATAAATGCTCCACTGTAGAATCTCTTCTTCTCCATCCATTTTTCTCCTAGGTTCTGCGAAGCACTTCTGGGCAGACTGTTTTCCCAGAGAACTCTGTTGATTGCCATAGGCTGCTGTTGAGGAATAAAGTTCAGTCACAGTCTCCAGTGTAATGTCAAAAGGGAAAACATTAATTAAAAGAAGAGGCAATCTAATACTCATGCCCTGTGAACAGACCCCAGGCAGCACAGAGCTGATTCTTTCTGCTTCATTTCCCCATTGTACTTTGGCATTTGTGCTGAGTCAGGTAGATGGAACTATGCCTAGAGCAACACTCTTTGACTGTTTTTTTGGGGTTTTTTATGTGCTGAACACCTGTCCCCTACTGTCCCAGTGCATTTAAAAGAGTAGAAGTCTCATAACATCATTTCCGTGTCTTTTTCTGAGAAAAATGAATTGAAATCTCTGTTGATATTTAACAGCTGCTCTTTGGTGCAAGATGATAATTGGCTAAAGAGAGATGCATCTCAACGTGGTTCTGCTTGTGTTTTTAATAGCTTACAGGCATCAAACCAGCAGGTGGGGTTCTGACCTAATATAGTGATCCCCATCATCCACATAACAGAAAGAAATGGACAACAGATAATATTCCAAAGGGGAATGCAAGGAACAGAGTCATGAACGTCTTAGGAACAACTTCTTCACTGGGAAAGTCTCTCCTAACATTGAACATTTTAGCTGTTAGGTTGTGTCCCATGGTATCAATGCTTGTATCTCCTCGATAGAGATGTTAATACGATTGCAAAAGGGTATGGACCCAAGTGTATCTTAAATGAAGTCCCAAAGAGTTCTTTGCCTCAATTATTTTTTCCCAGCAATGAGTCCTTCACTGAAGACGTCAAATTGTTGCATTATTTTCAGCTTTGTTGCCAGGGTCTCTTGTCTAAGAATAGAGGGTTTATCTGGTTTAATTTCTGTAAGCCATTAGTCATCACATATTACTTTGTTACCTTTCTTTCTGTTAAATATGTCATCTTTTTCTCCTCCTCCAAAAGCTTTTTTGAGCTGTCGGTACCCATGTCCCTACTTCTGAAGCACTTTTTCTAAAGAATTTTCTTGACACAGGGGTCACGACAGTGCACAGAACAATGGATTTTCTGCGATGCCTGGATCATCTTCCAGAATTACCAACATTTACTTAAAAGCCAGCAATGCACCCAGGTAGGTCAAATGCTTTGTCCTAATTTGTGTTACCTAGCACTTTATGTTTTGTGCTCTCAGTTCACCCAGCTTTACTGCATGTCACTGGAGTGCCATACAGCCTCTAGTCCTAATTATTCTGTGTAACTCTGTGGCATCTGCAGGTTTTGGCCACCTTGCAAATCATTTTTAGATCTCTCATGGATAATATGAACTAACCTGCCTCACTGAGGGGCTTTGTGCAGTCACTGACAATTTTTGACACATTTTAATTGACCATTATTTCTCCTCTTTAATTTCTGTCTCACAGCCGGTATCTACTCAATGATGGGACTTTAGCTTTGGTTTTGTGTTTTCCACTGTACCTGTAAGCCATAGAGAGGTATTAATTCCTTGAATGCCTCCCTGTCTGGCAGCTAATTTTCTCTTGTCATATTAGCTGTGGATACCAGGCCACCTGCAGCTGCTCCTGACTCCTGCAAAGCAGTAGGCTTGGCCTCTTTCCCAAGGCAAATCCTTTGCCACCCCACCAAATTCCTAGTTTCCTCTAGAAAGACAAAGAGCTACAGAGTCATATAAACAATACAAAAGGCTTCCCTCCCCAGTAAGGGAGAAAAATTCTGCTCCAGAGCAACCCAAAATCCACTGAACCAAGCAGCGTTATCTGAGGCAGTCTCATCACTTGAGGGAATGCAGTAACATTGCAGTAATATCGCCACACAAATTGAGATGTCTCACAGATCCAAACTCTGCCTAAATAAGGGCCATCCATAATTCAGTGCTGGCTGGTCTAGGAGTAGTGGTCATCATAATGAAGCAGTTTGGGGAAAGACAGAATCATAGGAAGCTGAAGCAGCTTGATAAATATTAACAAGTTAGTATCACACAGGGCGTAAATCATCTTAAACACCTCTATAATCTCTAAAACACTCCCTGTGCCCGCCCTTGGATGTAGTTGCACAGGTCTGAAAGTTTGTTCCTAATTCAGGCTGGCAAGGGTGATGGAAAGCACTCACAAGAGAGCAGTCTGGTTCTAGAACTGCAGTTATTGCTTAGCATATACTTAATTAATACTTAGTGTTCCTTGAATGAGAATGAGTTTTTAACACATACAAGCACCCACTGCTCTAGAGCTCTCTGAATCAAGGTTGTGTTGTCTTACAGCCACAGGATTCTTCTACTTTGTAGAAGCAATCTTTGACCAGTTTTCTTTTCAGACACCATCTCTAGCTGAGCACTGAGGATGCAGTGCAGAAAAAAAATCTCCAAGTCCTTTAACTGGAAGTATTACTTCTCTTCCCTACTGGAATTAAATAAAAAAACAAGTGACATTCATTTCTACTGATGTAAGTATTTGCAAATACGTATATTTGTAAAACTTTAATTTTAGGCCTAAGTCAACCTGACATGTCTTTTTAAGGAGCCTGCCCAAGGCCACACAATGGCTCTGTGTCAGCCAGGATTAGACCTCAGGAATTGTTGCCTTTCAGTCCACTAGACCAAGCTGCCTCTCATGCTGCCGTCAGAGCTCTCCAGGCCAGATCAGATCAGTCTGATCACTTTCTACGTGGGCCTGATCTTTAAAAACATGTGTATCTTAACTGCCTGAGAAACCAAAAAAATGCTTTTCTGCACCAATAGAGGGCATAACTGGTTTTTCCTCTTTTTATTTTAACTTTTTTGTGAGACAAAATTAAATCTGTGCCCCAAATTTTAGAAAAAAAACCCCCGAGGCACTTAAAGCTCCAGGGATGCTGATCCATTTTGTGTTCTCATCACCTCATCTTTACCTTTTAGCAGGATTGCCTTTTCCCATTTGGCCAACTCCAGAAGGGATGTGGGTGGCATTCACAGTAGCAAGATATACACACAAACTCGGGATAAAAGACTTGAACTCAATTAAAGCATTAACACCTTCTTCATTATTATTTCAGGGACACCTGGACCAGAAAAAATATTATCCAGAGACTTTATTTTGTGTTATCTCCTTGTCTCAAGGGCTGTGCAAATCAGACGGTGCCTGTGTTCCTGGCTGCATCACGCTCCTTAAGGAGCAGTGGAAATCTGTTTCCAGCCAAGGTCTGGCTCCAGGCTTTGCCTGCTCCCTCTTCCTTCCCCACTTAGTCCAGCTTGTCCTAAGCTCCAGGACAGGACACACTGCACGGAGTTTGTCAGTCTGCTGCAGGACTCACTGACTGTCTGCCTGATATGTCAGACATGGGCTGCAAAAGAGGGGTCTTGCAGCTGTGCAAGCAGCACAAAACCCCCAAAGCCCTGAGCCAGCAGAAATATCCATGCTATGCTCTCTGTTGCCACGCTGGGGCTGTGCATCCATCCCAATCCAAGTACAGGCTTCCCTTGCTGTGGCATCCAAGGGATGAGGTTTGGGGTTGACGCCACATGAAGAGATTTAGAGAGCTGATGGCATGACAGAAAGATCAGAGGGGTTTTTTTCAC
Organism: Ifrita kowaldi; assembly: GCA_013398055.1. Lineage (NCBI taxonomy): Eukaryota > Metazoa > Chordata > Aves > Passeriformes > Cinclosomatidae > Ifrita > Ifrita kowaldi. The sequence continues at coordinate 38,357 of VZRS01012639.1, forward strand.
AGTAATTGTGAAGTATTTGGAGCGTGAGAAGAGGATACTTAGCAGAACAGAGGTTTTGAAACCAGTAGCTGAAGGTCTGACACTAAGGCAATTAACAAATCAAGATAGATTATGTAGATTTCTCTGGATCTACTGGGAAAATGCTGCTCATTGCAGTTTTTCAGAGCCCTTTAAAACTCTGCCTGTACTAAGCCAGACTAAATAGAAGACCATCACAGTTCCTTTTGTGATGTTATAGGAAATTTGCCAGCCTTCAGATTTTCATGATATACACACTGTAGCTGTGGGAGAACTTCTTACCATCTGCAGGTAATAACAGTAATGTCTCACACTGTTTCCATGCCTTTCATCTGTGAATATCAAAAGGCTTTCTAAGCATTAACTAGTTAAATGGCACCGCTCCAGTGAGATATGTGCTTCTAACTTGGGTGGCCTGGATGACTTCAAGATAAGGCTGTAAAGGCTTTGCTTACAAGGCAAAGATAATGATAGGCAAGATGTGTTGGTTTGGAGCCTGATGACTAGGACAGTTTAGGGAGGAGGACTACTTTAACTATGCCATTTTTATATATTTTCACTGTGTTCTTAAAAAACCTTTATTGACCTAAAATCTGAGTAGCCATATAAAAGGAGATAAATATGCATCTAGGGATAGCTGAAAGTAATGTATTTTGCAGGGGAAGGAATATAAAAAGCCTTGATGTTGACTCAAGGTAAAACAGAACCTAACCAAACTAGTCCCACAGCAGACACAAACCCTTTGGTGGACTGTGGTGGTGTTCCATCAAACCCCTGAAAGCTGAATTTACTTTTGGCGTTTTTATCATCCTTTTAATAGATTTACTTTCTAATGGAGGAGGAGAAAAAACTTTTCTGGCACAGATTTTATATTATTAGATGGGTTAATTTTTTTATATTTCTATCTGAGAAACAGTGAAATCGCTTCGGCCGTTTTAAAGGGAATCACCGGGAATATGAATTTGGGTGTTGCTTGTACTCAAACAGCTGGGTTGTATCCGTCCTCTCTCAGAGCTGAGGCGAAGAACCCTCTCTCATTGCAATTCAGCCTTTATTTAAGCCAGACTTTTCAGGAGAAGGAAGGAAAGCAATCCCTTCCCAAGAGAGACTGGGCATCTGGCAGAGACCAGCTCAGATGACTCTGAAGTATCTAGGCTGTTCAACTGGGACTGCAACCAGGGCTTACACTCCTGTGACACAGCTTTTCCTTTGCTGTAATCTGATGAATCCTTTAAGCAAAGCCCACGGGGCTCCACCATCAGCAGTGTGGTACTGACTTGCTAAGGCGGGTATTTGAAATTCTTTGACGCCGTTGTTTTGCAGTGAGCTCCACACAGACAAGATCCCAAAGAGAAAACGTAGTCAGCTCTTGGGCCAAGTGAGTTGAAGCTCACAGTGGGATTGCAGCTGCCCTGCGTGTGTTTATGCAGTGGCCAACCACACTATAACAGAGGTACTTTTCAGTTCTGTGCTGGACTTTTTCAGGCCAACACCTTCACAGAGGTAGCCCAGAAGAGGAGGCCAGACAGAGTAATCATCTATTAAACTGTAACTGTCTGCCAGGCTCCTTGGCATTCTTTGGTCAGAGTTGCTGTTTTTAAGAAACAGACATGTTTTAGGATGCTCTCATTATGTTATCCTGTTTAGGAGACAGTGTAAGACCTAGAGGCAAAGAACTATGAATATGCATAGAGAGCAGAGTTAGAATTCAGTCATGCTCAACACTGAAATATCCTGTTATAAAACCAGGTCACCTTAATTTGAATCAATAGACTTCCTGTACTTTTAAGCATGCAAAGAATAGCACTGACTTCAGTGGGACTGTTTGAATCCTTAATATTAAGGATGTATTAGAATCCATGGGAGAAGGGAGACTAAGTATGTATGTGATCATCTCACTCCCATACCAACACTGCTTTAATGTTACAAGAAAACAGTGGATACTACTTGGGCACTGTGCATCCCTACGGGAGAGAAGTTACAAGCTCCATCTTTTAAAAAAAAAGGTAAACAATAATCCACTGTACATTTACTGTGTAAAGCCAGCATGAGAACCTCTTTAACACCGCAATAAATACCCAACACTTCAGCTGAAGTGAACATACACCTTAGCAGAAATGAGTATATAATTATCACTTCATTGTTTAATTGTGACCGTGCCCCAAGGACTCATACCATTTCAAAGACACAGGTGGCAGTCAAAGTAAATGCAGGATAAAATGCCTGTGTGTTATGATTTTATTTTTTAAACATAAGGTTTAAAATCAGTGTTATATGTGTTTTCAGTGAGTAATGCATGGATCTTCTTCCCTTAAAATACTCTCCACAGAATCTGTGTGTGTTTCTGACTGATCCTGCTGGAGCTGGAAACTCTCTTGTGCCCTCTGACAGTGTCCATCTCACAACTGCAGATTTTAGCATCGACCCACAGACCCCACTTGAACCCCCATGCCAACTGAGGACATTCCAGCAAGGGTGGGCTCATGCACAGTCCCACTGGTGTTAGCAAAAGCAAGGAAAAGGCTTTAAGGAGGGCTCTTACACTTTTGCTGCACTCAGCTGGAGTGGTGCCGAGCTGCTCACCATTACTTTGAAAAGCAGAGAGCGTAGTGTGGCCATCAATCTCGGAAGATCAGAGTCAGGTAGTCCCCCTCAGCAGCTGGTGCCAACTTCAGAAGAATTCTTACTACATTTCTCTTGAACTCTTCTTCTTGTTTCCTTTCCTCTTTTTTTTTTTTTTTTAATTACTTACAGTCCTCAATATCCTACTGATAACAAGAAGATGGGTGTAAGGGGAAGAAATGTTCTACATAAGTAGTTTGTATTCTAATTATCGCTTGAGCATTCAGGTGCCTTTAACACACATATAGTGCACGTACAGTTCTTGCTATAACTGCAACATAGCTCACTGCTCATGAAAATTTATAGACTCTTTCAATCTTTAAAGACAATCCCAAAAACAACTTTCAGTATACCAGAAACTTCACAGTCTTGAAGGAGAAGGGAGAGTCACAACAACGTTCTTTAGTGCTATATTGTGCTTCATCCCAAGTGCTGGCTAGCTTTTATATTTTTAATTTAGAAACGTAAGGAAATGCTTATCATTTGTTTATCATCTGATAAACTAGTGTACTGGAGGGCAAGTCCTATTTCTGTAAACAGGCATTGACGCACTTAAAGTATTACAAATGGTGGTTGATGAATATTCAGCTTACCAATTTTCTTCCATGTGAATTTGTTTTGGAATAAAAGGGAAGGCATAACAAGCCTAAATCAAGTATATCTCTACTCAAAATCTTTCCTCGTTCTCTTATACCACTCTGGGTGCACAAAGAATTTGTGAAAGGATTCTGCATTTTATTTGTGTCCAAGAACAAGCCTCAGGTGCTGTGATGCTCCTCAGCGTTTCCTGTGGCCCAGCTTGTGTGAAGTGCTGAGACCATTGCTCAGGCAGACACTTGCAAGCAGGCAGCTCATGCCCCATGCAGGGTGCTGCTGTGCCAGGATCTGGACAGCTGAGCACTGGCCCAGGGAGGAAGCACCTCAGAGCTGTAGGAGGATCAGGGTAAAGGCTGAAGAAGCTGGGAGCATGGGACTCAGATGGATTGCTACCTTCACATGAGTGTGTAGGCTGGAAAACTGGTAGGGCTGGGGTGAAATGGGCAAAGCAGTGAGATCCTAAGTTGTGTATATGAGGGATTGCATATGTGTGCAGCGGGTCCCAGAGCTGCACTAGATGTTAGAGCTGGTTTGCAGGCCACTGTCAAGTAATTAATTGCTGCTGCTTGAGGGTGGGAGGTTTAAAAATGTACTATTAGAGGCAGGAGATTTGAGGTCAAATAATGACATGACAGTGACTTCCTAGGAAACTGTAAGCTTTCCACAATGGCATCTATACTGAACTATTCTCCCTATATAATGTTTAAAAAAACGCCCGAACCCCCAGCCAAAAGAAATGAAATGGAAAAATAAAAACCCTGCCATATACACACTCACAAGCCATGATTTTGCTAAATGAGAGCACTATTTGCAGTAGAAACTCACTTAGACACCCTTCTAAGTGCTGCCATCATTTAAGGTAAATGGTTTTATAACAGCTTGGAACAGAAATTGTTACAAGTCAGAGATGTGTCATTCAGAGCAAATCTAGAGAGAAGTCAAGTGACTATGATATGTGAATCACATTGAATTTGGCTGACTACAAGATATAATTACCTCCATTTATTGTGTTTATGAACATTTCTTTGTGTGAAAAGCTGTTTATTCAGTTTTTAAAATACTTTGGTGGGACACAGATTGAGATAAATTCCAACAGAGTGGGAGAAATGCATCCTTGCACCTGTTTCTCCATCATTAATTGTATTAAGTAGCTCAGAACAATTATGCATTGTATTCTTACAGTTTGCGTTTTAAGCAAATGCCAAAGACAAGATAAAGGGACATTATCAGCACAAATAATTACAAGGAGCACCTTTCTCTGAGTGGTTTCAGCATCACATTTTCTGCCTGTGTCATGTCTAATTGTTAAACAAAGAGCACAGTTTTAGATTAGTGACCAAATATCCTTCTCCTGTCAAGGTTTACCTTATAAAAGAGAGGAAAAAGTAAGTCTCTCTTCTCACTGCCTCATTGATCGGTAGTCTTTCTGCCTTGTCATCCTTGATGCCTAAAGGCTGTATTTCCAGATGGAAAAAAACTTTTAGTGTTCCTCACTTTTCATCAGTGATGTTATTTCAAACGTTAGAAGAAGTGAGACAATTTGCATAAAACAACCCTTAAAGAAGGAATGTGGAAAAGTGACTCACCCCCTGCTCCCAGGTTCTCTCTCTACAGTCAAATCTGAGAAGTCCCTATTTGTTTTTCTGGCAGTGCAGAACAGCGCTTTGAGGAGAGGGAAACACCCAGTTTGTTGCAGACAAACATTGAGACAATAAAGCGTATGAGCATCTGGCTGTTTCATACAGGCAATTTCAGGGAACCCTGTAATCAGGCTTAGGGTCTGCAGCTCCACTGCCATGGGGTTCCCATAGCATGTTAAAAGTGGGCAGTATTTGCCCTTGGATACATGTTTAATGTATGAAAACTAGAAATGTTTCCTTTTTCAAAAGGCTGGAATGCCAACTTAGTTTGGGACTGCCCCTGAAGCTCCAGATCTACAAAATGAGCTTTTCTTTCTGTGAAGACAAAGATGAGCTGCAATGGGGCGTAGCAGTCAGGGGATTTTGTTCTCCTGACAGGAGGTCTCTCAGGTTAGGACATGATGCCAGATGCACCAAAGCTGGCTTCAAGGGTCTGCAGCTGCTCTGTTCATAAGATTTAAGCAAAGCACCTCTTTCCTTGATCCAGGGCAGCAGTTGTTGGAGTCCATGCTTATTTAACCACACAGACAATCATTAACATTTTAAACATCTTTGTTAACCAGGAACAGTCAGGAAACCCTTACTTCCAGATTGCCTTTGGGCAGCAGAGAAGCAAACATATTGGTGATTGCTGTGTTTCTGGGTACATTTCTCTCAGTTTCCATCCGAGGAAACATGACCAGGAGTCTTTTCTGCCAAAATGTGCCTTTATGCCTGCCTCTGTCCAGAATATGTCTCGCTTCACACACACGGATGACAAATGAACAAATGCTGTGAGACCTGGTATTTAAGTACATTGGGGATAAAGAGAAGTATTGGCATGCTGTGGCATCCGTAGGCTCCTGTTTCCTGGCTCCCAATTCTATCAGCCAGTGTGAAGGATATCATCCAGCTCCTGGGGTCTTCATTAATGCCTTCTGCACTGGGCAGCAGGAGGCAGCGAAGAAGTGAAAGACCTAAATGCTGGTTTGTACGTTTTTGCTACAGAAGATGCAGTTTCTCAGACTGACACCAGCTGCTCATAGGCAAATGCAGACCAGCACACAGATACAGCCAGCCTATTTTTCTCTTCTTTTTCCTTCTTTTTTTTTTTAAGTGTCATCCACTCCCCTTGAAAAACCCTTCATTAGTGCACTGTGTCTGCTTTGATGTATTCTGCAGACAAACCAACACTTCTCTGCGAGAAAACCAAGCAGCACCGTGTTACTGCCACCCCGAAGGTCTGCCTTCACAGATTTGTAGCAGTGACAGGGGGTAGGATTCAGGAGGAGGGAGGATGCAGAGGATCCTGCAATCTTTTCAGAGGAACAGCCTGAAAAGATTTGTCTGGGATTGCCTTGTGCTGGGTCCCACAAGTTCAGCTGCCGTGCCACTCATACCCATGGGAGCCCTTCTTTTCAGTCCCCTCAGCAGGGACAAGGCAGCACAGGCATCTCCTTACTCCTGGCACTTTCCCGGGTGCCCCCACGCTGTGCCCAGATGTCTGAGTTCACATGGAGCTTGTACTCAAGATTTCTGCATTCAATTAGCTCTCAAGCAGTGTGATCATCACTTGGACCTTTTCTGATAAATGGCATTAATTCACGGGAATATGCTAATTAAATGATTTGCATTTTCCCCTGTTAAAGAAAGAGGCCTGGGCCATAACCGTCACAGCCTGGACACAGATGTGTCTCACATGCTCCTTTCATGAAATACCTCTCATGGAAGACGGAAGTGGGCCACACAGGGCTGCTGCAGAGTCCAGGGGGCTATCCTGCCAATGAAAGTTTCTCCAATCTTCTGTAAGAAAATGCAGTGGTTAGCTTTTCTCTTCTCACTCACCTCTCCGCTGCTATCCATTTTTTTTGAGCTTTTGCATTTATGTTCCTAATTAATTTAACAAGTGAATTGTGCCATTTAATTCGGCACATCATATCTCTTTGTAGTGCACACTCTTCAGTAATAAAGTGGCGTTATAAATTATTCCATTTTTCAAGCTTTGAGTCTAAATCAAATAACATATGATATCTTTGAAGGCATTTTTATTGCTGTTCTTAAAACATATGAATATGATAGTAGTTTTCACACAATGGAAACCAACCCCACTTATTTGTTTTGCTTTGCTTTAATTTGATAGGAAGTATACGTATAATTATATTTCTCCCTTTTATCTGTCATTTTTCCTGGAGCCCAAATGGAACATGCTTCTACATAGAGCAGGCAATGAAAGGGATGTCACCTCTTGAAAGAGATTTTGCCTGTTTCCAAACAGAAATATTTTAAGGCAGATTGACTGTTCTGAATAGGTTAGAAGCAGACTTTCATAACCTCAATTATAATACATTGATAACAACATTTGTGAGATTAGAAATTGAATTAGGTAGGTTGAGATGTGTTGGAAAATAAACGGAAAACATACAAATAATTCTGGAAGTGCAATTTCTAAAGCTGTTCTATTCATTAAAAATCTACTTGTTGATGTATGATTTATTGTGTGTTGTGTAAATAAACTGCATTGATATGAGAGAAGAGAGGGAGGGCTGTGTGTAACATCTGCAGCCAACTCGAAGCTCTTGCAAAGGAGTTCTTCACAGCTCCCACTGCACACAATGTAATATAACATAAAATATAGGTGATTTGAAACCTTTTTCGAGAGACCAGCTGTCTTCAGGTTTTCAGGTAGAAGAGTAAAGGGGGAAAATCAATATATACAGCTTTACAAAGGATGGTGACTGGTCCTTATACAAACTATATGTCAAGGGTGTTGTTCAGGTTTTGTTAATCTCTAGCCTGTAGGATGTGATTAGAAGAGTTTCTTTTCCATTACCCATGATGTGCTTGGCACTTTACAAATGAAAGTTTGTTTCTACCATTTACATCTAACCATTTAGTGAGCTTGTGTAAATTAGGGGTGGGTTTGCTGATGGCAGCTGCAGGTACAGCTAGGCTGAAAGTAGACTGCACTTGGAAGTTTATAAAAGGAGCAGAAAAGCAATGGATCAGATGGGAGCAGAATTTCTAGCCCCGGAATTTGACATCCGTCTCACAGTCCAAATTGGGACTAGGTGGGAGAAAGCACAACCGCACTGATGACAGTAGTTTCAACTATGTGCCCAGTTGCTTTGCTCCTTGGAAAGGCTTACAGCAACTAGCACAGATTTGTGAACCTGGCCCTTACCTTTTAGTGCTTTACTTAATATGTTTACTTTGGCGTTTTGCTTGTTCTTTCTATTTTTTTGTAACTTTTTTTAATGGTGAATAATTCCTATATGGCTTGTCAGTTTTCAGAGCATGTTTCAGCATTTTCTAAAATTTGACACAGACATGAGTGACTGTGAGTATTTTTGTTGTTTTATTTTGGTTTTTTAACAATAAATACTGCAAGACAGAGCTAGTAATTTTTTGTGGCTCCATTCTGGTCACTAATTTCTGAATGGGCTGTCTTTCAGTTTGAAACGGTGTTTTCTCATTGGTGGTGTTAGTAGTGGATACGAAATAAATGAAAAGTTACATTTAATTGTTATTTCCATCAGACTTACCCCCAGTGTCTAGGCATCGATTTTATGGCAGAGAGTAAACCTCAATGCCTTCAGCTGATTAATGTCCCATTCCCAATTTGCATGCATGGACAGTATCTACTCGAAGGTCAGAACAGAGGAGTGAGGTGAGCTGTGTTAGTACCTCTTCCTCACCCATGAGTTTGACAGCAAAGAGATGGAGAAAGAAAGCATGCAAAGATTCATGCCCATGGGAAGGGATCAAAAAGGTCCTTTTCAGGTCCATGATGTATATATTTCTTTTAATCAGACATGAAAATAATCAAATGTACATAGTGGCAAAAAAAATAAAGTCTTATCTACTTCTGCTAATTCAGCATTTACCAAATTTAGCTCCTCTCAGAAGACTGAGGTTTGATTTGTGATAGGGTTTTCTGGTGCTGTTATTTTCTGAGGCAGAGAAAGCATGCATCCAACAAGGGCAACCACAGGGAATGATTGCCAAGAAGAATCTTGTGGGGTTAGTAGGAATGAGAAAGAAAGATGGGCAAGAAGGAGACGTCAGGTGAATTGACCATAAGAGTCTGTATTTCCAGTCACTAATTAGTGAAGGAGGTAATTGCATAGTTGAAACTTAGTTTGGGATAATCATGTAAGCCCATTTCTTGGAAATTATGAATGAAGAGAGGACCACCAGTTTTTCTTTAAAAGCTTGACTTTAAAAGAATAAACCATGAACCAATTTCTATAGTAACTAGCTGCTCCTGAAAAAAAGAAAAAAAAGAAATTCATCAAGAAGAGGCTCCAGGGATGCAGCTTCTCCACTCACCGTGTGAAGGACTGTCATTTCCACCGTGCAATGGGTGCCTCTTGCTCTGCAAGGTTTCCCATGCTGCATGCCAGCTCAATTTCTCAGTGATGCTGTTTGGACTCAAAAAGAATTGTGGGGGCCCGGTGACCAGACATCCTTCCCTCTGCAGTGGTGCCTTCAGACCACCTGAGAACTGGGCACCCGGCTGGAGCAGAAATCCTCAGGCCAATGGAAGCTTATACCTGAATCTAATTGATGATTTCCTTGTATTGCTTGATTTTAGGTGGTGTTTTACGTGATTGAAAAGTGAGGTCTGAGTCCTGCAAGCACTTGCATGTGGTGGGAATCACACAATCAGATCGTGGGGTCAAGTTTATTGTGGTTTTTGAAAAGCCTGAGCAGCGTGTTTCCTCTCAGAGGATTTGTTGATAAGAACTGTGGAGAAAAGAGGGGCTTATACAGTGTTTAAACTAATGGGAGGTCTGTCTAAAGGCCGAGTATTGAGCTTGTGGGTAACTAGGTATTAAGACAGCTTGAGAGGCCACTTACCTGTGTCCTACAAAAGAAAACTGGAAAGCAGATTGTAAAACTGTAATTTGTTTGTCCTCAACTGCCGTAGAGGATTCTCCCATCTTTCAAAGCACTAACCCAGTCCATCTGCTACTGGAAATTCTATGTATTGTCTGTGTTTCACTCTGGGACCAGTCCAAGGCCCTGGATAAGTTGGTGTTGCCCCTGCCCTGCCATCTCCTGGGCAGGCTGGACTCAAGTGCAGCTTGAGATGGTGGCACTGGGGCTCTGAATGCAGCAGGGAGGCCATAAAGGGACATACATGGGTGTGGGAGGAGAGCAATTCTCCCAAAATGTCAGCTACTGCCTCCACACCACTCCTCAAGCAGTGGCTGGCATGGCAGATCCAGCTTTTCAGGTACCTGGACATACCAGGTGCACGCCTTTGCCCTCTTCTCTCCCATTTAGCAGGAGAAGTCTGTTTTCAGTCTGGCACCATCTCCTCTTCACCCTTTTGGCAGTAAAACTGCATCTGCTTACATTTCTGAGGAGCTTTGAGCCAGCCCTGTCTCATAAACCTGTGCTTTGCATATTTACAGTAACTTGTTACTTTCCTTATAAGTAGTGACATCTCCAGGTGTAATGCATCCAGGATCAATAAATGCCATTAAAACCTTTATGCACGTTGTAGCTAAGAGATTGGGAGAGTTTGAATGAGTCTCAAGTTAAGCAAGCATATAAAGTTGACAAGCATTCATTTTAAACTATGGATGTGAAGGTCAGATCTCAAAGATGGTTTAGTTACTCGTTCATCTGAAACACCTGCACTTTTACTCTCTGGCTTGTTTTGATTTATTAAAATAGAAAAGAGAAATTTTTTGAAAGCATAAGGCATATTTCACTTTCTTGCTTTAGACTCTTAAAATTAACCCTTTTATACTTGCTTAGAAATCTTGAGGATGTTTTTAATCACTCAGGGTTTTTTAATCGGCAAAATCTTTTAAATTATCCCCACTTTATTTGATTCTGTTTTCTATTTACTGTGAAACCAGCTTTAGGTCCCGATAAATGGTGCTTCAATGCCCATTCAGATAGTGTGCAATTAAAAACTAAACTTAAAGAAATTCATAAATGAGTGATTATTACAATATTTGAATTGGATATTTTGGGGGAAGGGGGGAAGAAGGTGGGCAATTTCCTCCAGAATTTTTCAAAATTGGGTGGGAGGAAAATATGGGGAAGAACCCCAAATAATCACTTTCTGCAAGTCTGTGAAAGTAGCTAATATCCTTAATAACCAAACATGGTAGGGAAGTTTCTATCTTACCTTGGTCTGTTTTCCTTTTACCTGCTTCAGCTGTATTTTACCTGTCCCTTCAGCATGTGATGCCATTACTTTTCAATCCAAATACCCTTTCAATACTGGAATTCTTTCCACTGCAGCAACTAGTCAGCTCACATACAGAAAAGGTCTCTAACACTGCTCCTTCCAGACTTTGCAAATATTGCATATTGTGTGACACTTTGCCTGTGCATCCCCATCCCTCTGCATCTACCCAGTCTGAAAGGAATGAGACTAGTTTTTTTGTTTAGGTTTTTTGGGGCTTTTTTTGCAGTGAGTATGACTCCTTTTTATCCAGAAGCAATCCTGGTACATGTTGGTAGTTGTTCCCAACGCACCTCCATCTCAGGATGTGGAATACTCACTCAGTCTCCTCACAGATTTCTTCTTTGTCTGTAAGCATGACAAATGAACAAAACTGGAAAGCTCTACCTTGTCCAAAAAGTCCCCCACGGTTTTGCGCAAAAGTTAGTGCCTGATCATTCCCAAATGATGGGGCAGGGGAAACATAGTGAAAATGAGAAGCAGAGTTAAGTAGAAATGCACATTAGTGAAGTATCTAACATATGCTTCTGTCTCAGCTTCATACACCTTCATCTGAGCCCTCCCCCTCCAGTTTGACATCCACACCACTTGCATACAATCTCACCTACCTCCAGTGCATGTTGCAAGGAAAGAAGCTATTTCATTTTGTGAAAGACACAGCCCACAGTACGATTCATTAATTTATCACTGTAGCAAGTACTTGAAGCCACATCAGTTTTATGGCCACCATTAAGTGTCCCACCTAACACAAAACGAGAGCACCTTGCAGTACCTGCCTAATACCAAAGTGATAATTGCACCATTGCACTGTTTTATGAGGCAGTAATCCAGCTCCTGAGCAGACAAACTACCAGGCTGAAGGCTGAATAGTTTATCTTGATGAGGAAACTGTATTATTGCTGAGTGAAATAGCATGATGGTACCATTTTTCTGCGCTTGTTGTAGGAATTCTTTTGGTTTATGGTGTGGTTTGTAGGGTTTTTTTAAGTATTTGAACATGCCTTTATCCAACATCTAACGGTCATCTGTGTATCAGCTGCAGGAGACGACACTGACTCTGTTTATTTTGGGATGTGTGTCTGTAATTTCTGCCACTGCTGAGGCCTAGGCACAGCCCCCCCAGGCTGCCTCACTGCCTGGCACATCACAGGGGTAGCTTTAGCTCCACAGAAGCACACGTGTGTATGCAAGGGTGTTTGTGCACATATGCCTCTCACATACAATAACCTTGCATGGTTTTTCAGTTTTACCCATTGTGTACCTAAGTGGTTCTTGATGACTTAGGAATCTTTCTTAAGCTGCTGGTTTTGTTATACAAAATTTCCATGCTGAGTTGTACAAAATCAATAAATAAAAACAGGGGGATATTTCAGCTGTCTTTCCGGCAAGCCTCTATTCCTCTTGACATGTGCAGGGAATGTTGAAAGGCAAAATTTTTTCAAAATCAAATGATAAACAGTGCCCTTTGATTAAGTTTCACTTATACAGAAGATTCTGAAGAGAAAACAAAAATGTCTTTCTCTCTCTCTTCCTCATAACTTCTTTCCTCAGGCTTAATAGAAAAAAGATAAAACAGGAAGAATTACAATGGCATTTGCCAATTTGCAGGCAGAATATATTGCAGGTGAGCAGGCATTCACCTTCAGAGATAAAACCGAGTCGGGAAGAAGGAGTCCACATTGCCCTTAGAAGTAATGATCGTTCACATCACACTGGATGTTTGTTATGCCAGCCGTTTGTCAGTCAAACAGCAGACGTCTTTCTGCTACATTCTGGTCTCACAGTTCAAATAAAATAATGTCATAATAGATGAGGCTGTCCAGGTCATGGGAGTTACTAAATGTCTTTCCTTTGCACCTAAACCTTGTTTCCATGCACCACAAAAGATAAATGATATGGTCCCTGCAATATTTAAATTAAAAAAAAAAGAAAAAGTTGCTATGTGTTACTGAGGGAAAACAGGGAACTACAAGAAGAGGACAACAGGACAACTTCAAAGTAAGGGTCACTCTGCAACATGGTTTGCAATGGGATGCAAGAGACAAAAAGCCATATCCTTCTCGGGTTCCTGTGTCACCTGTGGAAATGATAGACGGCAGCCTGAGAATGATAGCAGCTTCCCTGGGTTCCCCACATCTCCTGCTCTCCCAGAGAGCTGGGCAGGGCCGGAGGTGGGTCTGGGTTTGTCTCAGGGTCAGTTCTGCCCGCAGAGCAGGCATACACTGCCCCTTCTTCTGGCATCGTTGCAAGATCTGCAGGTAGAGTGAGGTCTATATTTTTCTGTGTTCCTAAATTCTCAGAAGAGTCTGTTACATCAGGATGCCTAACTCGGCACAAGTTAGAAGAGCTGGCTGTCAGAAGATGCTGAACATATCCTTCCTTTTGCCCTCTTTCCTTTCCTTCCCTTAAACAGAGCCCTTTCAAGGCTCTGAAGTACAGGACCTTCAATTGCTAATCCATTTTTAAAGACTGTGATTGGTCTATAGGTATTCCTGAAACACCTTATCTCTGGTATCCAGCTGGAAATGTAATGCAGCACATAATTGCACAAGTGTCTCAGTAATGGTGCAAATTCAAATTAAATCATGGGATATTTCACACTGTGCACATAATTCCTGATGTCTGTTTTACAGGCTGCACAGTTTAGCAGCATGCTTTTTAAGATGTAGTACTACAGTAGACATTAAAAACAAGAGAAATGAATGTATGGACTCTGCAACAGTACGAGATTTTTTTCCTTCCAGGGATGACACAAAGGTAAATCAGAACGATCTATTTAATTCAATTTAATTCTTCCTGGCAGTAATTCCTAAAAAAAAAATAGTTCAAGGATGGTGACCAAAGAAGCTCTTGGCCAGCTAAGCTAGATTTGGATTTTAGAACAAATATTTATTTTCTCGGGCTCAAGTAGAAGAAGAGTCTTCACTGTCCCAAGCCCTCTCCCTTACCAGGCCACCACATATCACATTCTCATTATTTCTATGGCTCACACTGACAATGCTTTCTTCACAGATCCACAGGGACCTCCTGTTTTAAATCTAAAGGCAGCCCCTCAGCATTGATGCAGTGCTCTGCAGTTTGTGCAATATGAATACATGTTTTCTGCATTGCAGCTCCATTGGGAACCAATGACCCAAAAGCAGACCATCACCAGCCAACTCCTGGCATCCAAACACACGGTCAGCTTGGCTCTACCAGCCTCTCACAACTGTGGATTGCACTACATTCATGTAGCCAAAGAAGAAATAATAAGCAAAAATGCGGGTGTTTGTCCTCCATTGTCTTTTGCTCTGCCTTTTCTCTAGCTTTCCATACGTGAAGGAGAGAGATAATAGAATGAATCTCCATGCACCATCTTAGCCTACAAAACTGCTTTGGCTCAGTGGTAGAATTGTTCTTGATTCAGGCCAAACAGGTTTTGGCAATGACATATTTATCTTTCCAAGCACAGGAATGTTCAGTCATCAGCAGACTGGCTATTTGTTTAGGTTTATTTTTTCATATGACATAATCTCCTTCCAAATAATTATTGCCTGCCATTATCTTTGATGGTGCTGTTCCTACACGTGCTGTTCACAGCAGCATGTTCAGCACTGACATTTTGAAGCTGAGGAAAACAAAAGGTAGGGAGTTCATTACAGAAGCTCCCTTCAGGCTTTTGGCAAGGTGTAGTGAGACACCAGTTGTTCCCAGTCATTTTCTGTGAACAAGAATATACTGGAGCATTCAACCAAGCAGAGTATATTCAACACTATTTCCTTTTGGTACATACAATGTTTTTTGTACAAGCATGATGAAAAGAATTCAGTTGATCATGTTCATAAGTTTCCTTCCTAGCATCTTCTAAAATAGCAGCTATTCAAAATGCGAGAAACTTTTGAAGGTTGCCTGCTCCATGCGGTATTCTTGCCTTCTCCCCACTGCCTGTCCCCATTAACAAATAGTAGAAGAAAAATTGAATGGTGTTCAAACCTATGTTGTCCATCAGAAAAGGCAGGCAATATGAAACCATTTTTTTTCTTTTCTAAATCTCCCACCTGTATTATTTCTCCTGGCATTTCATCCAGTAGAGTCATGTTGTATGTTGTGACAGTAATGTACTACTATTTTTTCAGGCACTTCTTATATGTCATACAAGTAATTGGAGAAATGATAAAAAATTGGGCTTAAGCTCTTAAGTTTTAATTAGTGTAGGAGTGTCATACTTAGCCCTGTTTGATTCTATTATGAGACACCTACCCACCTGACTAGGTGCGTGTTTCTTGCTGCTCTCCCTCACCTGCACTGGGCACTCCATCAAGGAAGGTTATGGTCTGCCCTGAGTGAATGGCACTGAGTCTTCATCTCTTGCTTTCTCAGAAAGGAACGGGAAAGTCAGAAGTTTGATAAAGGTGGGAAAAGTCGGACACCACCTCCTAGGTGTTATCCCCACACACTTGCTACACCGACACCCCACCTGTTCCTGTTGGCACCACTGACAGCTCCTACCTGCTCTCCTCTGCACTTTAGCCTTACCAGGTTGTGGCCGCTTCTGGGTGGGCTCAGATCTCCTTGCAGCCCATTACTGTGCCATGGAAAGGCAACAATGGTCCATCTATACTGTAGCAAGGTGTAGTCCAGCTGGCTCCAGCACAAGTAGAGTGAAACCAGGTCAGTCGAGCCCTGTCTCAAGCTGACCACTGGAATATATATCAAGGGCTTCACTGTTGCTTTCAAAGACCAGTGTTCAGGTCTCTGCCGGAGCTACCTCGCCACCAAATAAACTGACAGAAATTTGCACACAACTGCACACGCTGCAATAGCACCTACAGCTACATACACAAGGGAGAGAGGGAGACTGGTACCTGCACAGTATAATTTTAGGCACTCAGCCAAAGTAATGGAGATCATTTAGTCCCGCAGCTGATGCTAATTCCCCCAGGCCCCCTGTGTAGCCCATGGAGAGAAGTTCCAGTTCTATGGTGCTTCTAGGCAGGAAGATCTCAAAGCCATCAGGCTGATGTTGCAAGACACATGGCGTTCTGCCATGCCAAAACAGTACAAGTGCCTTCTAGAGGCAATGGGCTTCCGAGGAGGAAGGTATCTCCTTTTTCATCATCAGGAGCATCATTGGAGGTTATCTGGGCACTCTAAGGACTCCTCTGGCACATCAGAAATGCAGAAGGTGATTCTTGACCTCTAATATCTTTCCGTAAACACAGAAGCATGAGTCATTCCACTGTTCCCCTCTGTGTCGTTACTGTTCCTGCCCTAATTAAGCCAGTTTGTTGGGTTTTGTTAGCCAAGATATCTTTTTTCTGTTCTACACACAAAGGTGTTGCAGGTCTGTGAATACAGTGCTCAGAGGACTGGCCTGGTTTAATTCTTTTATTTTATCATGGTGTGATGGATGTTGAGATTGCCGCTTTTTACATACTAGTTGCTCAAAATGTTTCAGTGGGATTATCTAGATTGCCTTCTTTCTGCCAGTGCCATGTTTGACTGAAGCTGCATTAAAGGCTTTCCGTTTCAGTGGCCCACAAATATGCATGAGTTCTGAATAGTGGGTGGTGATTTAAACTAGGTGAAAGAAGAAAACAATACCTGCAGCCTTTGTCCTGCTGCCTCTCCATTAATGAGCACGAAATTCATGCTCCGGGTTCTGTAAACCTCATTTAGGTGTGTCAGCAAGAGCCAGAACTATATTAAAGGCCTGAAACTGGAAAAATAATTAAGAAGGCGCAATGCCAATTACCTTTCATCTTCAAACTGCTGCTTACGGTTTATTCCCTCAAATGCTAAAAGGTCATCAGCATTTTGTTTTCTTTTCCTTATGAACAGGTTATTTAGATTTCTTCTTCGCGTTCTCAGCTCTCTGTGGTCTGGTACAGAAAAAGAACCCAATAAACTATAAGCCAAAGAGCTCATTTCTCATACTAAATGAAAGTCAGACAAGGATAGTCCATTTTTCTTTTTAATCACAAGCAGTATCCATAGCACTTCCTTTATTTTCTGTTTTCTTTCTTATTATCATGGATAATGTAGTGGAAATGCAATCATTTTTAATCAGGTTTAATTATATGCTTTATTCTCATGCTTTATCTCTCCCACCTGCTAAAAAGGTGAGTTTCTGTCTCATTCTGTATTCTTTGTTGGTGCACTATGAAGCCATCAAATAATATGTGTCTTCCAAAGCTGGTGTGCCTGCTCAGACACAGGCACCCACACCAGAAGCCTGTCTTGACTTTGGAATCCTCTTGTGGGCTCCCCTTGACAAGAGGTTTAATGTAAGGCACGCCTTGAACCGCAGTGAGTCGTTTTGTTCTCGTGCGTCCACGTGCCCTTGGAGTGACACCACATCACAAATTCTGGAGCATCTCTCACACTGCTAATAGGTCTGCCTTGTACCCATCACATTAATCTCAGGGGTCTGGTTCTTCAAAGAAGATGCCAGGTTAATTCTCATAAATATTCCTCAATTTATTAATGCTGAAAGGTGCCCCTCTCATCTTTTGCAATTTAAAGTACTCTTCTGAGGAAAAAGAGTTATAGACCTGTGTTTTAAAAAAATCACAATTTAAAAAAAAATGTTCTTACTTAGGTTACTTTGAAAACTTAGATTGTTTAGGTAATTATAAGAAACAATTTAAATTCATTTCTGTTTTTTCATGTTCACTTATATTTCTTTGCATTATGCTGGACAACCAAGGTTGATGAATTTACTGCATATTATTCTCTATCACTTCTATCTCCAGGTTTCATATACTGGCAGGGTTTGAATTTTAAGTGCTACAGGCAAGGGTGAGGCATATTTGTTTATTCACTTTAATCACCACTGAAATAATAAAATACAAAAGGCTGCAGTGAGATATTTATATTTCATCAAGTGTTGTGCTTAAGTTACAAAAGCATATTGAATGCTTGGAAGTGGGAGGAGAGTTTTGTCCCCATTCTTTCTTTAAACTCTACTGCCTGGGCATTCCTCAGACAAGGGATTTATAGAGCAAGTCTACTCAAGGTCCTCACTCTTATGTCCTCAGTGCTGGTGTGCATGGCATCCCACTGCTTCCCTATTTTTGTAACCTACTGCCTTTTTGGTAACCTTTCTTTTTCTTCTCCACCTTTCTCAGATGTGAGCCACAGGCCAAAAAAACAGGAGAGGATGAAAACAGTAACAGAATTGGCACTCATAGTTTCATCCAGCACGTTTTTCTCTGTTCATGAGGGAAATCTTTATAACCTTGTCCAAAACGTCGACATATTTTTAAACAAATGTTGACAGGGGTGGGCAAACTTCAGCAAGAGTGTTTACTCTAGAGCTCATTTCCTTGGTCACTAAGACATCTATGGTTATGATATATGCTAAGAAGGCATTTTCTGGGTTGCAATAAGACAGTCTGATAACTCAGCCATCATTCTCCCCGTCAAATCTGAGGGAAATGTGGGTTTGCTCCTGAGGCTGGTTTCTAATAATCCAAAAGAGACTAGCTGTGGGCAAGGTCATTTAACAGCCCAATGGCTATCATTGCTTTATGAGAGAGCAAAGTTGTAATAGACAGGGTAGAGTGAGTCACAGATATCGAAAGCATAAAGTAAAATAAGAGCTTTCAGACAGCTGTAACACCAACAGAGAGAAGAAACATATATCTTGAATGGCTGTAACACAGGTTACTGGACATGCTACTTGCAGACAGAGGGTCCTCAGCACACTGTGCCAGGTTATTTTCATGAAGAATGGAAAAATCAAATGAATGCGGGAGAAGACGAGATTGTCTGTCAGTGACAGAGATGTTCTTGCTTCAGAGTGGGGTTTTCAACATAAACCAGAGGTAAAGTCCTGGCTCTGTTCAAGATATGAAAAATGTGAGATTTTTGTCTTTGACTACAATGAAGCCAGGATTTCATGCCAGAAAGCTAGTGCAGCTAATGCTGTGAAATACATCAGTCTCAGAGTCAAAGAATAGGGTTAGCTGACACAGAATTTGTCATATAGCAATGCTGCAGCATCTGTCACAGTGCCTGAAGATGAGAAAGTACTAGTAACAACAACAGAAATTGAATCCGTGTCTCTTTCATGACAAATGTCACCTGAGTTAGCTATATGTGTGATTTTGACTGAAAATATAAAACTGGAAATGGGTAATGGAGTTGTTTATTCTTTGGCACTTGGTGAAAAGTGCAGAAGTAACTCCTGTACTTTAAATCAACTGTTGATATTTTTTATATGATTAACAAGGATTTTAAGGTTCGTGAGGAATGGCTGAGGCTGTTATCCCTGCATGACACTATAAAAAGGATTTTATTTTTAATCCTGTGAAGGGCACTGTGAATTGCTTTGGTGGCTTTGACAAAATAACAGCTGTGGTGACTGACGGTTCTCCAGCTGTGTGGGTGGAGTCAACAGTTTTACTGGTTTACTTAAAAAGAAATATGGAGTGAACTTCCTACCTTTTCAATGAATGAGGAACCAAAAAGCCTCATGCAGGCAGGTACTAGCACTGGCAAATGTCATGGAAGTTGTTAAAGTGATTAACCTTGCTAGAGCAAGGAATGGAGCTTTCAATGGCTATCACTCTGACACAAAAGTTGCTGAGAACAGAGTTTGGGGATTGGTTTCTTTGAGTTGAAGTGTAAAAGGGGTTATTTTGAGAAATTAATAATATTTTTTTTCCTCTGAGAATTAAATGCTAATTTTCATGATGAAGTCTTCTGGAGTCAATTATCTACCACTAGACTGTATCAGCACAAATTGTGTAGTATTGTTGGTTTGTACGGCTTGGCATTTGCTTATAAAGTAATTCTTACCTCAGATTTCTTTTTAACACAAATATAAAAGTTATTGGAAAATACAGTGGGCAGAAGAGATTGTCTTGTTCCCAGTTATCACTTATATTTCTGCCAGAACAACAGATGAAAAATGAATTTTCCATTGAAATTGTTAACATAATTTGATTTTCTGCTGCAGCAGAGGTAAAATATTTGTTGACACAATTTTTCGTATATCCACATTAATTGGTGTATATGAGTCTGAGATAGGAATACAGGAGACCTTTCACAGACAAAATTTTTACTGGATTCAGCAATTCATGCAGTCAGTCCTGAAACAGCAAAACATGGAGTGATGCACTACAAGATATATGCTGCCACAATCTGACTTACACCATGAAGTTTGAGTAGCAGCTTCCGTGGAATATGGAGTAACATGCCTCAGCAGGAAGATGGCTGAAGTAATTAATCACTTTCAGCCATGGGGATGGAGTAACAATACAGAAGTTGCATCATCAACCTCTTATCCACCCCCCCAAATTATTACATTCTGCAAGTAGAAGGAAAATGAGATGAGGGAGGCTCCACAGCCTCCCTGGGCAACCTGTTCAGTGCTCGGTCACCCGCACAGTAAAGTTCTTCCTCACATTCAGGTGGCACTTCCTGTAGATCAGTTTCAGACCACTGCCTCTTGTCCTATGGCTTGGCAGCACTGCAAAGAGCCTGGATCCATCCTCTTGACACCCTCCCCTCAGACACTTACAGACATTGATGATGTCTCCTCTCAAGCATCTCTTCTCAAGGCTGAACAGGCCCAGCTCCCTCAGCCTTCCCTTGTAAGTGAGATGCTTCTGTCCCTAAATCATCTTCACAGGCCTTTGCTGGATCCACTCCAAGAGCTCCATGTCTCTTGTGCTGAGGCGCCCAGAACTGCACACAGCTCTCCAGATGTGGCCTCAACAGGGCTGAGCAGAGGGCAGGATCACCTCCCTCGACCTGCTGGCAATGCCCTTCCTAATGCAACCCAGGATAACATTGGCCTTCTTGGCCACAAGGACACATGGCTGGCTCATGGACAGCTTGTTGTCCACCAGGACCCCCAGGTCCTTCTCTGCAGAGCTGCTTTCCAGCAGGTCAGCCCCCAGCCTGTCCTGGTGCTTGGGGTTATTCTTCCACAGGTGTAGAACTCTGTGTTTGCCTTCATTGAATTTCAGACTGTTCCCAAAAAATTAGAGGAGCTTGCATCAAAAAGCCCTTGTTCATTTTCAAGTAAAACAAATAGGTGGAAGAATTTTCTGTGAATTTTAAACTCAATAAAGTGAAGTATAAAGGCAAAAATAGACCGACTGTGTCCTCTTACTTCCTAGGTCCCCAGAAACAGCTGTCAGTGCAGATGTAGGTAACATTATAAGGCATAAAACTACTGAAGTAGTCTTGTCACTGGAGTCCTTCTTACCATCTTGTAAAATAATGTCTCTGAATATTTTTTGTTGTATGGTTTTTTTCTGTTAGCATTTTGGAATGTTAACCATTCTTTTAAATGATTAGTCATAATGGAGCATTGTGGGGAGAAATGGGGAAATGAAACCAAGCTAAGATTCTTTCATGTTAATCCAATTTTATGTCAGTGGTCCTGATCTTTTGCCATTTTAAGAGACTTATTTTGGTTGCAGGCTACTGCAGTATAAGAAAAAGACCATTCAGCTTTTCAGTAGAGGTAATTTCTGTTCCAAAGGAATTCCCTCCACCAGGAGGAAACGTTGGTATAAATAAGACCAGACAAGTGATTGTGCCTTTCTTGAGAATTACTGGTGCTATAAACTTTAGCTAATCCCAGACCCAAAGAATCAGCACTCTAAAGCTCCAGGCCTTTAAACACATGAATGGGTCTATTGAAAGCAGTGGCACATCACCTGTGCTTGAAGCAAAGTACCTGCATAAGTATTTACAAGATCAGGATCTACGGCAGAAATGTATTGCCCTGGTAACTTAAATACCTAATTTTGAAATCATAATGCTAGTATTGTTTGAGCCTGCTGTCACGCTCGAGTTGTCCTACCTGTTCACTGTAAGACCCTCAAGAAGCATGACACAACTTTAATGTCTTGCCTCTTGACACTGTGGAAGAGGGCAGGTGTACTATATTTGAGTCAGCCCTTGTTTTCTGCACATAAAAGGGACGCCATTTTCATCTCCTTATCCCAAAAACAGGCAGACTTATGTTTATCAATGTAAACCACACACTGAAGTGTTATGGTTGTGCCCTTAATTCCAGAGAGCCGGTGTTTTGCCATGCTTCTCTTCTATGGGCAGCTGTTTACATTCACAACTGAACTACTCACCTGCTTCTATGCTGCATCATTCCTGATGCAGGAGGTGCTAAGGACTGACTGAGAGGTGTTGTAGACCTACTGTGAGTGTCAAGAAGCTGTAGCACTCTCGAGGAAAGCAGCAAAACCCCAGCAGTCTGGGATTCTTCATGTTTGTGGTAAGTGGTTCAAGTGGATTTGCCTTTTGCTTTTTTTTTCATGACTGATCATCTCTTTCTTACACGGTTATGTTTTCTGCTCAATGAGATAGCACTCTGGAGATTTTAAATGGGTAATGTGTTTTGTCGTTTAACTAAAAGTATGTGTGGAAGACCTTGTAAAGGAGAAAAAGAACAGGTGTAAAGGACTCAGACTGCTGACTAGGACTACTCTCTCATCTCCTCTCTGTCTTGAAGAAGAGATGAGAGAGCAGAAAGGACACTTTTCTCAGAATAGGATGCATGTAACACTAACTCTGCATCAGTTTCATGGGTTAATACTATATTTCAGTAGCTGGTCTGGGTCTATAGTTAAAGACCCCCTAATACTGCTGTTTGAAAGAGATCTTAGCATGTGCCTGATAAGTGTGGGGCATTCTTTGTGCTAGTGGTTCATCTAACAAATCCTCTGGTATTTCCTTATGAATGAGGGATAGGTAGAGGTATTTTTGATAGCTGCAGCACATGGATACATTAAACTTGCTCCATGTAAAGTCCCCTGCAGCTCCTAGCAAAGTGCTGCACATAGAATAGTCTCAGTCAGCTACTAAAGCCTGACAGAGAGAGCTGAAGCTGAAACTGATAGCCTGTTCTGCTTGGTCTTTTGCGAAAATGAACTGGGGAAAAAGCTGGTTATCTGTTAAGTGACATGTGGAAACTCTCCTTGTTTTTTCCTTTTTCTTTTTAATGACTTGAACATTTGATTCAATCAAATTATAATTTATATAAGCTAAATAATGTGGTGCCGTAATATTTCTGCAGTGGTGGTGTTGCCTCTCTTGAAGTTACCAGGGCATTTATTTCCACCTCAGAATGTTGTGTTTATAAAGGCATTCATAGAGCTTTTCCAATACCTTGGTAGTAGCATCTTCATTTTTCCGATGACTTGAGACTGGCACCCAGGGCAGTGTAATCCTTTCAAAATTCTCCAATTTAGGTGCAGCCAAAAAAATGGTGCAGAGTTTGCATGCAGATGGCTGGGTCTGAGGCTGAATGAATTTGATGGGTGGACTATTTGGCAGATGAGGAATTGGTTCGGTGCTTGCATGGAGACAGTAGCAATCAGTGGCTCAATGTCCACATAGAGATCACTGATGACTGATGCCCCTCAGGGCTCTTTATTTGGGCCAGTACTGCTTAATATCTTCATCAATGACATTAGTGGGATCAAGTGCACCCTCAGCAAATTTGCAGATTACACCAAGCTGAGTGGTATAGCTGACATGCCTGAGGTGTGGGATGCCATCCAGAGGGACCTGAACAAGCTCAAGGAGTGGACCCATGTGAACCTTGTAAGGTTGAATCTGGCCAAGCATAAGGTGCTGCACCTGGGCTGAGGCAAACCCCAGTATCAATACAGGCTGGGGATGAACACATCAAGAGCAGCCCTGGGGAGAAGGACTTGAGGGTGCTGGTGGATGAGAGGCTGGGCATGACCCAGCAGAGTGTGCTCACAGCCCAGAAGGCCAATGGTGCCCTGGGCTACATCAAAGGCAGCCATCAGGGAGAGGGAGGGAATTCAACACCCCTGCTCTGCTCTGGTGAGACTCCACCTGGAGTACTGACTGCATCCAGCTCTGGAGTCCTTAACACAGGAAAGACATAGACCTGCAGGACCGGATCCAGGGGTGGGCCACAAATTATCAGGGGAAGGAGCACTTCTCCTATTAAGGACAGGCTGAGAAAGTCGGAGTTGTTTATCCTGGACAAGGCTCTGGGGAGAACTTATTGCATCTGATCAGTACTTTAAGGGGGCTTATATGATAGATGGGAACAGACATTTTGTGGGGCCTGTTGCAGCAGGGCAAGGGGTAATGGTTCTAAACTAAGAGGGTAGATTCAGAATGGATAGAAGGAAGATTTTCTTACGATGATAGAAAAGGTGGTGAGACACTGTGACAGGTTGTCCAGAGAGGCTGTGGATGTCCCATCCCTCAAAACATTCAAGGTAGGGTTGGACAGGGCTCTGAGCAACCTGATCTAGCTGAAGATGTCTCTGCTCACTGCAGGAGGTTGGGCTAGATGACCTTCAAAGGCCCCTTCCAATCCAAACCATTCTACGATTTGGAGGTGGAAAGCCTTTCTGCGGAGTCATTGTAGGACTGAGGAGGGAGCAAGGGTAGCACACAGGTGGTTTTTGGGTAGCAGGGTTTCTTGGAAGCAGTGCATTGGCATAGGGGGTACTGAGAACAAGTTGTAATGGGCAGTTCAAGAACAACTATGACTTCAGTTGGTGCTCCAACTCCGCCAGACTCAGGAGCCTGTGACACAGCCATGCTGACAGTAGCATCTTGCTAGAAATATTCCAAAATCACCAGTGACATTATCTGCTTCAAAACACCCAGCCTGAGTCTCATAAGTGGCCTAAATCTTCCAAAAGTCCTGAGCATTCAAACTCAGAAGAGTGAATTTCAATTTTTAGTTTATCAGTTTGGCTCTTCAGATTGTAGAATGGGTGTTTTGCCCCTTTTTTTGTCTTTTAAAAAATAGAAAGAGATAGCTTTTGAAACCTTAGCCTTTAATCTTAGGAATTTCTGAACCATCCTCTGTGTGAAGAGAGGAGATAAATTATTATGAACTCATCTGAAGATTTATAGCACTTTAACAGCTCACCAGCTGACCTGCAGCATTTGCCTTGAAATACAGGGACTGGTACAGAGCTTTGTCACAGAGCAGGTGTCACATTCCTGTCTGGAGTGAGCAAACTGTGTGTGCAGGGAAGATATTCTTTCTTGTGCATTAGTATAGCTGGATTTATGACTGCCGATGCCTTCAATCCTTTGCATGTCCATTTTGTGACACTTGAAGTATTGCATTTGCTAGTAGTGCTGTGCCTAAGAAGTGAATTTCAGGATTGGAAGTGCTTCTTTAGGGCAGCTTAAATCAGTATGTAACAAATAATATGTATTTATAACTGTTACTTGTTACATGCTTTCGTTCCTTATTTTCATCCTGTCCTTTGCTTCCCTCCATCCAGCACCTTCCATGTGCTCACTCAGACTAAGAGGTCTATTCAAGTACTGTATTTTAACATTTCTCTCTTCTCTGGGAAAAAAAAAAAAAAACAATGATGGGGAAATGGACAGCAACAGGGAGTTGACCTGGCTGTACTTCAAACAAGTGATGAACATAATAACAATCAGTTGCACTGTGCTTCAATCTAGGTTAAGAATATAACTGAAAAAATGATAGATTAGTTTAATTAGAGTGTGTCCTGCTAGATTCAATCTTAGCCAGAGTGCTTAGGCAGGATGAAAGCACCTTATGAAGGATGTACACTACAATATCCAGGTGCGGAATCTTCATATTAATCACTTCCATATTGCAGTGGCAACACATACATGCAAATAATTGGTTAGAATTTTAAATTGTTACAGTAAAACCAGCTCCTGTGACCAGAATTCCTAAAACATTAGAGCCTGTAAAATAGGGGTGGTGGACAGAGGGAAGTGCATGTGCTAGAATAGCTGTTGGTGTATGGGCTGTGTTAACCATTTGGTATGTATAAACCCATCTGTGGTCACTGCCTTGCGACACAAACGAATGTGGAACTGCTTAACTGCTGCACTTCTCTCTACAAATTTCTACATAAGCAGTTGAGCGGCTGCTGCTAAAGCAGGCAGTAAGTTTGTGGAGGGCAGGTCAGGCTCAGGCCCTTGGAATCTGGCACAGATGTCAAGCTGGTTGTTCCACCTCAACACCTTTGCTGTAAAAATCCACCTACAGAGTGAGGAACCTTTCTGAGATCCTCACAGTACCTTCTGTGGCAGGTTACTCCTTCTTGGAAGTCCAGTTCAAGGGAAATGTCTTCATCTTCCTCCTTCTGCGGTAAATCAGTATTTTCTAGTGATGGAAGAACTGAGGTGCCATCAAGCATTTCTTTGGTGCTGAATCAAAAGCAGCATCTTTAAAATAGATGCTTAAGGTAGAACCTAGCATGGTATGGCATAACTGGGATGGATAAGACACAGATTTTGACGACCTGAATCTCCTGCCTTCATTTATCCAGAAACATAGAGATTTCCATAATACATAAGGCTGTTGAAAGATGTAAATTCATGTTATTTTTGGGGTGTTGTATTTTCAGAAGCTGTAGAGAAGGGTACAAGAGCTTTTCTATGCATATTTAGGACTTGCAAACAACCCATCCTATATCATTCTCACAGGTACAATGGGGCTCAAAGGATGCGGCTCAATGCTCTGCTTTCCATGTCTCCAAACAGAGCTGCCAAATCTCTGGAAATCTTAAATTTGATAGCTGTGAAGGCAATCACAAATTTGGTAGCTGGTTCACGCAGTCAAAGTGAAGTTGCTGCCTTCAGAAATCCTGTGGCCTTTGAGACGGAAATCTCCATGTGGAGGATATTTTGCTAGCCCTTCTGGAAAAGAGACACATTCATTTTCACTGGATCATTGGTAGGCGAAGCTGAACCCTGAAGCTGTGACTTGGCATAACTCTTTCAGCTGACAGATAGGAATGCTGCACTGTCAAGTTTATAGTTGTAAATGACACTTGAGTATTGAGGGAGGCAAAATTTATATTTCACCTCAACAATTTTCTGCTGTTTCCTTGTGAATGGCACCAACGTGATTTTCCGAAAATGGAAAAAGTGTTAACGCTTACCACAGTGAACTGGGGCTTGTCTGCTTTCTGCACACTTTGCACCGCATCCCTGAATTTCACTTCGGGTGGCAGGATTTTTTACTTTTTCAGAATAAAACCTAGGTTGGGTTAATTCAAATTTTGGGGATTCTGGTACTGTGGATTCTAGTCACATTTTGTTCTTAAGAACAAAACAAGAAAGAAAAAATCAATCTTCACACAAAAGCACTTGTTTCTGGATGCTCTCTTTGCTTCACCCACTTTCTAGCTGTGTGAAATGAATTAATGAGGCACAGACCACAAACTGATGTTTGTAGTTGTTCAAGGGCTTTTTTCTGTTGCTTAACTTGGCTAAATAAGGACCGTTAAATCTCTTCTAATTTCTTTAATATCAAACTGCACTTAAAAGTATTTTCTTATTAATCTGCAACAAACCATAAAATGTAATATTTTAACCATGACTCTGGTCAAAATGGCCATGAAACTTGTCAACTTTGTCTCAAGCATATACAGTGTTGTAATAAAGGATGTTATCCTCCTAAAATACTTCTGTTTTCTATTTAATTTGCATGCATGAATTATTACACCAATTTCGGTTATCAGTAAATTACCAAGTGTTTTATGGCAGTGATGGACATGGGAGCTGAGGCCCTCTGTATTCCGTGACCTAAAAGTCATTCTGTCAGAGACACTTAACTGTTTTCCAGCTGCCTCATTTTTACGTGTGAATGACCTTTAAAAAAGGTGCTGAAATGACAGGGCTGAAGAATGGAACCCTATTAATCTTTCGAGGTGACTTTATCATAGGCAAGAGATAGCAAAGCTACAGCAAGCTTGCACAGCACTGTGAGACGGCAGAACATGCAAATGTATCACTGGAGGAATGTGCAAAGGGCAAATATCATCTGGGCAGGAGTAGGTTCAGCTGTGGGTTTAGCCAAAACAGATGCTTTGAGTAAAGTCAAAATGCACAAAGCTTTTTCCAGACTAGAAGTACACACACCTAACTGGGACTTTAAGGGTGTGAGTACCATTCCCAAGGTACTGCTGTTTCTGATCCTTAAACCTTTCCTCCTTTTGAGCTTCTGAAATGCTCTTAATTCACTGATTTCAAGGTAGAAAATCAGATCCACCCACAGATGTCACATCATCTTGAGTCTTTGACAGGTGGAGAATTACATCTCCCTTTCAGATCTTTCTGGCTGGATTCTGCCAATGTGTCAGTCAGAAACATTGCTGTTCTGAAGGGACTGCGCTAGCCCAAGTCTCCAATTTGAGATCTGTGTCTGCTGGACAGAAAACGCATGGTATGGGTATCATCAACCCAGGCTTTGAATAACCAGTGGGAATCTGAAAGTCCTAAAGGAAATTGTCCTTTATCATTAAGATCTCTGGTCACTGAAAAACACAGGTGTCAGCAAAGAACTTCACAGAGCTGGGCCTCTGTGAAGCATTGTTCTCTCATCCTGTCTCTTCTCACTATATAAATGCGTGTTACACTGAAGTGTGCTAAAGCCAGGCTTTTCATGCTTTTTTTCTACCACTTGACTCAGCCTTGCTAGACTTCGATGGGCTGTAGGAAGCTGCCTGTTTTCTAACTGAGCTATGCAGGTTTGGATGGTCAGCCTTGATATGAAAATGTTTTTATTCGATACCTGACATAGACAAACAATCCAAAACAGGTGGGGAAAATATGGGCTGGGATAAAACATAACTAAAAAATTTCCAGCCGTCTAGGTTTACAAAGTACAGGTTGACAGAACTGAAAATTTGAGAAGGAATGCTTTTCTTCCTCCCTCTAGTTCTTGCACCTATGACAACACCAGAAGTAACAAAGTCATTTAGTGATAATGATTTTAGTTTAAAACAGCTAGCCAAAGAAATTGTATGGATTTGGAGTAACTGCAGGGCTCACTAGGAGAAGCGGATTTTGCTGCCACTGTCTTTCACTCGGGCAGCTTTAGCCAGCACTGACCTTACACGGGACCTGGGTGTCTTTGAAGAACTGTCTCTTCTAAGAGTCCTTTGCTGCTGGCACTTTATAAATAGATGTATACTTATTTTTACAAAGATATTTATTTAGATCAGCTACTACACAACATTGAGAAGATTATGTAATCTTTTGTACCTACATGCCACACACACATTTTAAAATTACAATTCTAATGGCATTGAAATGTTATTTATCTAGTGATTTTTGCACTCCTCAGAAGAAATTTTGATACGTGGAGTACATTTTGTCTGCTTCCAACTATTTTTCTGCTGAGTATTACCATTGCTGAGTACGTCTGTTTCATGGGATAAGAGACCTGTTTTCATTCCTAAAAAGTCAATGCCTTCTAAATTTCTATGTGAGTGCATGTAGTAGGATATGCAATGGAGGGCTCTGATGTATGGTGTATGAAAGCTTGGACATTTGGTAATGTTAAATTGCTCAAGGAGCTCTTGTGTTAAGTCTTGTGCTTCCTCTTTCCATCTTCATTTTCTTGTTTGCATATTTTATTTCACTTCTAGTTGAAACAGCAGGATACAAGTAACTTGAGGGAGAAGGAAAGGTATTACTTTATTTTATGGTTCATTGTTCCGCAGGGGGGAAGTCGAAAATACAAAGTAGTACACAACCCACGAACTGAAAGCTGTGTTAAAATTTTGTTGCTTGTTTTCATCTAGAAGGGGAAGCTGAAAATGATGCATTAAAGAGAAAGTGGAGGAGAACTATGACAAATGTACAATGTCTTAAGTACTCTCAGAAACAGATTTGGCATTTTCTGCTGAATGAGATGATATGCTATTGAATAAGACTAATAAATTTGTCTTAAGTTTTTTTGAGTCTTTGGCTCTCTGACTATATACGCAATTCTTTGCCTGCAAAAGTCATGTCTACTAATGTCTTGACTGTTCCTTAAGGACTAAAGCAAGGCAACTCACGTAAGTCTAGGTCAAAAGATAATTTGATGCATCATCTGTAGTAAGGTGCCCATCTCCTAAAAAAAAAAGGAAGATACTGGTGCTTAATGCTTGAAACAGATCAATGGCAGACATGCTTCCTGAATGCAATGCATTAAATGTAATCTAAGATTGCCATCATTTCTGATTAAATATTTCTATCTGGTAGTTACTTTTACTGTAGTTCTGACAGCTGTTCTTCATCCATTCCTTTGTCTTCTTAAAATAACCACTGCAGCATTTCTAATACATGTTGAAATGTACAAAAAAAGTATTCTTCCTTATTTTATGTAATTCTGAGCAAAAATCCATCATTATAAAATTTCCACTGGAAAGTTAAGTATCTTCTGAATTTCCCAGAGGAAAACATATTTCTGCTGAAAAAAAAAACATTTTTCCCATAACTCTTGAATATATTAGACAAATTGAAGATGTACAAACAAACTCAAACTAATCCAAAACAAAATCCTAACAAACAGCAATTCCAAAAGCCCAGTTATTTCTAAATTTTCTTTGCCTGTGAAGTAAAAGGCCTGCTTTATGTCCTTGAGCCTTGGTTCCAGTGAGATTAAATAACAAATGTTGAATTGAGCTGTAGACTATGCTGGAAGCAGTGTCTCTGTCCTGAGAAACTCTTTCAGGATTTTCAAAAATGTTTCCTTAAGCTCCTCACAGAGAGAGGACGAAAGTTGCTTGCATTTCCTTATCCTTGCCCCCAGCTACACCAATAGCAAGTTAATCAGAGCACCTACTCGAAGTGCAAGGAACAACAAGCCATTTAGAGCAAGAAGGCTATCTGGATTTTACTGGGAAACCATCTCTGTTGCCAACCTCTCTCCAATCCTTCTTTTTGTCATACCTCCCCCAGGTAGCTCTGTTATTCAAGACAAAAAATCTTGCTTGTTCTGTCTTGTCAGAAATAGTGTGTTCAGCTGGACTAGGGAGGAGATTCTCCCCCTGTGTTCGGCACTGGTGAGGACACACCTCAATTTCTGTGTCCAGTTCTGGGCCCCTCACTATGAGAAGGACATTGAGGTGCTGGAGCATGTCCAGAGAAGGGCAATGGACCTGGTGAAGGTTCTGGAACACAAGCCCTATAAGGAGCAGCTGAGGGAGCTGAGGGCATTTAGCCAGGAGAAAACAAGCCTCAGGGGAGACCTTATCACTCTCTACAACTACCTGAAAGGAGGTTGTAGCCAGATGAGGGTCAGCTTCTTCTCCCAGCCAACTAGCAATAGGACAAGAGGACATAGTCTCAAGCTGCACCAGGAAAGGTTTAGCTTGGACATTAGGAAGAACTTCTTAACAGAAAGAGTGATTGAGCATTGGAATGGGCTGCTCAGAGAGCTGGTGGAATCACCATCCCTGCAGGTGTTTAAGGAAAGACTGGACATAGCACTCAGTGCCATGGTCTAGGTGACATGGTGGTGTTCGGGCAAAGGTTGGACTCAATAATCTCAGAGGCCTTTCCCAATCTAATTGATTCAGTGATTCTTATCAACAGAATCATAGAATGTCTGGAGTTGGAAAGTACCCGTAAAGTTCATTCAGTCCATCTCCCTGCTCCTCACAGGACTACCTGAAATGAAACCATATGACTAAGAGCATCACCCAGACACGTCTTCAACTCTGACAGGTTTGGTGTCATGTCCACTTCCCTAGGGAGCTTGCTCCAGCCACCTTCTCTGTGAAGAACCTCTTCCTCATGTGCAGTCTGAACTTTCCTTGACACAGCTTCATTCCGTTTCCTTGGGTCCCATCACAGGTCATCAGAGGAGAGCAGCACCTCCCCCTCCACTGCCCCCATCGAGGAAGTTGTAGCCTGTGACGAGGTCACCCCTCAGCCTTCTCTTCTCCAAGCTGAGCAAGCCAAGTGACCTCAGACGTTCCTCATAAGTCTTGCCCTTGAGAGCTTCCACCATCTTGCACATCCTCTAGTAGTGTGATGTCCTTATACTGCAGCATCCAAAACTGCACACAGTACCGAGGTGGGGCTGCACCAACACAGAATAGAGCAGATCAGTCACGTCCCTTGACCAGCTGGCAACGCTGTGTCTGAGGCACTCCAGTATGTGATTGGCCCTTTTGGCTACCAGGGCCCACTCTTCACTCATATTCAGTTTGTCATGGAACCCTCAGATCCCTTTCTGCAGGGCTGTTTTCCAGCCTCTTCTTCCTCAGTTTGTATACATAACCAAGATTATCCTATCCCACATGGAGAACCCAGAACTTGCTCAATTTCTGTACAGTTGTTGATTGCTGAGCTTGCCAGTTTATCCAGATCTCTCTGTAAGGCCTCTCTACCCTCAAGGGAATCCACAGCTCCTCTTAGTTTAGTATCTCCAGCAAAATACTTAATGTTCATTCAATTCTTGTGTAGAGATTTATAACAAAAACAGTAAGGAGCACTGGTCCTAAAACTGATCCTTGGGAATCCCCACTGGTGACTGGCCACTAGCCTAATTCCCTTTTGGCCTGGCCCATGAGCCAGTTGCTCACCCATAGCATGATGTATTTATCCAGCTGTGTGCTGCACATTTTGTCCAGAAGGATATGGTAAGAGTATCAAAATCTTTGCTCTAATAAAAAACCCACATCTTCTGGTTTCCCTTGGTCAACCAGATGGGTGACCTTGTCATAAAGGGAAATTACATTACTTAAGCAGGATTTGCCTTTCATGTATCCTTGCTGGCTGTGATCAGTGAAGTTAATTTCTTTTGTATAAAAGAAACCCAGTGTTTTATTGAATAGGTTCTGCTTGAGGGTTTTAGGCTTGATGCTTTGATTTGAGCTTTGCAGGAGAGAGGCAAGGTCATGTAAAATGTATCTTCAGGACAATGTGGAAGGCCCCTATCTGGAAGTCTTTTTGCTTTCTTTTTCATCCCTGGTCAGATGATTAGGCACCCAAAAAACAACTTGGAAGAAATATGTAATCATAATTTGCTGGTGGGCTCAAGGAATTAATACCTGGCATGAATGGTTATTACTTCTGTGGAATTTCTGAAGTCAGAGGCTGAGCATTTTTTTTTCAGTTGGGTAACGTAGATGCTCTGGTGCAGTAATCAAGAAACAAACCTTCCCATTATCAGAACACTTAGGGGATATAAATCTGTTTCTTTATGATGTTCATTAGTCAGTGGAAGTCTTAGCTAACTTAATTTTTCATTTTTCTTCACACAAGTGTATATATACCTATCTTTTCCATCTTCTGTAAAATCTCTCCACACTAGAAATAAAACTCTTCCGAGTAATGGTTATCGTAACATGAGTTAACAAATCCCTCCTCTGTAGGCACACCCTAGAGTATCAGAACTTCAAATGAGATTTTGTGGCTCAAAATGGCCTGTGGTGTGATGTTCCATTACAGCAAGACTAGAAGGTTATGGTTCACTTTAAGACCTTTGTTACTGGGGGCAGTGAGTGAATTTGTTCAAAATTAGTCTTTCTTGTAGTATTTTCCCCCAACGGTTCAGCCCTTTGGACTGGTACATACATTGAAAATATAACAATTGCCATAGCTTCTACAAAATATCTCATAAATACACATCAGCAACTCTATTTCCTGGCCTGGGACTGGGGACTTACTCCACTTCTGTGTGCACTGAAAATAAATAAACTAAAAAAAAAAAAGATTTCTTTTTTCTTTTTTTTACCAGTGTCTTGGTTAAAATAGGCAACCAGCTGGAAACTTCCCAGATAGTCATCAATCAGTGACTTATTAAAATTGATTTAAGGGTATAGAGGCTAGGAGAATGTTGTTAATACATTGTGTTACAATGACATGAAGGTGACCCGCCTGCCTTCTTAAGCATTTCCTGCTGGGGAGTCCTAGACAAATCATCTCTTATTTTTCATTCAGTAAGCCTGTGAGATCCTGCTAATGTATTGATCATAGAGTTATAGAATCGTAGAATGGTTTGGATTGGAAGGGACCTTAAAGATCATCTAGTTCTAGTGTCCTTGCCATGGCCAGGGACACCTTCCAGTAAACCCACCCAAGATGACCTCGAACACTTTCGGGGATGGGGCCTCCACAGCTTCTCTGGGTAACCTGTTCCAGTGCCTCACCATCCTAACAACAAAGAATTTTTTTCCTAATATCTAATGTAAACCTACTCTTCTTCAATTTGAAGCCATTCCTCCTTGTCCTGTCACTTGATCCGTAGCTCCATTCTCATGCTGGGCATTAACTTTTTTACCCTCTACACTTAACATTCATTTGTGGGGAAGAGGGGGATAAAAACCTGCACAGAAAATCCCACAACAACAAAATAAAATGACTGAAATAATCTTTCTACCAAGGTCACTTAATAAGGCTCCTTATGCTATCACTTCAACAGTACAAGGATTACCTGTTCATTCCATAGTCTTCAGTTGTAGGATCAGGCCTGAGACTTGCCTGAGCAGCTGCAGCACAGACTTCAGACCACAGAAGTTTTCTATTCCAAACCAGAAAATTTTACTTCTTTTTAATGACAAAACACATACCATTTTTCTCTTTCACTTTCAAACAAAGCATTCCTGTGCTCTTGCTTTCTCCTGTGTTCTATTCCTGAAGAGTTGCTGTGATTCATACTTGCAGAGTGCCTGGGTAAATGGAACTTTTTAGGGATGCAAACTTTTTTTAAGGAATATACTACTGTTCATTTGCAAGTTGCAAAGATAATGTAATATCCAGAAGTATTAGATTTTTCTAATATATAAGTTCAAAAAAAATGGAGCATGTCCATTAAGTCTTTGATGTTAGTGCTACACAGCTGGTTCTTGGTATAACAAAATAAATGTAACTTAGTCATGCTTT
The DNA here is from genome assembly GCA_013398055.1 of Ifrita kowaldi. Classification (NCBI taxonomy): domain Eukaryota; kingdom Metazoa; phylum Chordata; class Aves; order Passeriformes; family Cinclosomatidae; genus Ifrita; species Ifrita kowaldi. The sequence continues at coordinate 73,043 of VZRS01012639.1, forward strand.
TAATCCAGACACTCTTCATCCTGTCGAGTGAGAGAGGCTTTAGCAGAAAAAGGTCTGATATGTTCAGTGCTCGGCTGGGTCATTTAATGCATATTCTCAAAAGTTTGTTGGTTCTGATTTACTTGCATCAAAAGCCCCACATAAAAGTGATCCGGTGCAAAATGTTAGATAGTTGAGGAAAAAAAAGAATCAATATGCAGCTTGAAATTAAATTTTTGCTGTAAGAGTTACTTGGGAAAGATCTCAAACATTAGTCAGGTACAATAGCTACTCTAGATGGCAGGTAGAAGGATAAACCAGACAGGTTTTTCTGCATTAATCCCTTTTACTCTATGCATAATAACCCAAATTATAAAAGTTACTGTCCTAAATAGAGTCACCACTTTGAAATTAACTGGATTAGGAAGAGACTGCAGCAGTCATATGCTTAATGCCACTCTTGACAGTGGATGCAAAGTATGTAGAACTGTAGAATGTCGCGTCAACCGTTGGGCTGCCCGGGTGACCCCGGTCCGCGACACTTTCCGCGGCCAGTAATGTAAAGAAAAAGTTCTGACCTTGGATTAGTGAAGGGCTCCGCACGCTATCCCGCAATGTTTCGGGCTCCAGCCTCGGTCGATTAACCGGCGAGGATAAAAGAAGGAGAGAAGGGAGATTCTCTTTTAAGCAGACTGAAGCATTTATTGACAATCTTGGTTGGGGCGAGAATCTCAAGGGACAAAGGAACGAACATGGGGTTTTAAGGAACAGAAAAAGGGGAGGGGTTTACAACATTGTCCAATAGGGAAAAGCAAAAGGGGAGGAACTTAGGTACAGACAGCCAACTACAGAGCCATAAGGGAGGAGACAACCCAAGGGAGCCAATCATTTACCAAATAAAGCAGAACTTTCCAGAACTTAATTGAATATGAAACAGAAAGTATACATAAACATGAATCATATAACCAATGAAGAACCTAATAACAAAGAACTCTTTGGAATGGGAGGAGGAGACGGGCTTGGAGTGACATAAGAGGGAAGGCCTCCTAGTCAAGGATCCGCCTACAGCCTGTCCCTCTGGGCGGATCCACCTGCCCATTGGATGGCAAATCTTGGAGGGACAGGAGGCGGACCCCAAGCGGGCTAAGGTGCACCGCAACAGTAGAAGTCAAAAAAATACCTTCCTCATCCTCCAGTTCTTCTTTTCCCCTCTCTTTGCACCTTTCTTTCACAAAACACAGGAGTTCTACCCATACTCTTTCTGTGTCTTAAGAGAGCAGCCCATTTTACACAGATACCAGTCGTTTTTCAAGACATATCCTCAGAGAAAATCAAAGTTGCAGAAGGTGACTTTCACAGGAAGATGGGCAAAAGAGGCTCTCCTCATCTTTGACTACAGAGCTTGCACTCTGAGCTCATACAAGGTGATACTGGGCAGCAACTTGTCCACCATCCTCAGACCCAGACCCACATGCACACTTGACTTAGGAGGAAACATAATTAAAGTCATCTCAATGGTACAGTGGAAACTATAAAGTTATAATATCAACCATCCTGTATATTTAACCTTAGTCTGGCACTTTACAAACAAAGCTGATTCTGCTGGTGAGGTTTCTGACAGTTCTGGGATAGAGAGAAACCTCTTAGTGACTAATAAATCTGAAAGTTTTTATGTGCGAATATGCATCTACCATTGCAAACGAAGTGATGGTTTTTTCGATTTCTCTTAAGTGTTCTCATAAATAGCACTTGTGTTCATGTTTTTAAAATCAGACAAATTCTTGTTTGATATACTGTGTTTTCTGGACAGCATGGGAGTGAGTGAAAATTGGTAAACCTTGATTTTCAGGTGAATGACACTTTTCCCTTTTATAGAATTACAACTTACTGAATCTTTTCTTTCCGTAAGAGAAACTGAAAATAGGTCATCCAAATTCTCCGTTACTGCACTGTACATGCCCTTTGGATATTGAAAAAATTGAAACATGTCAGTTAAATACAGCAGACAAAATAATATGCACATCAATCAGTGACTGGAAGCAGTGTCCAAAATGTTATTTATTGCAAGTTTTCATCAAATATGCATTATTCTAATGATCGACACATTACAAAGACAGACACTTTGGAGAAAAATTATATGGAAGAAGACTAAAAAAGATTGCAGTCGACTTGGTGGGGAAATGTGGTTTAATTTAAAAATCATATAATTGTTATGGAAAAAGCCATATAAATCAAACTTGTCAATGTTGACAAGGTTTTCATCAGGATTTCTAGTTCTCTATAGTCTCACAAATATCACCTAATGAGTATGTATAATAAAGCCAATTTCCAAGCTGTTACACTAAGAATAATGATATAAGTTTTCCTTTCTCTTTTATTATTAGAAAAGTTTTATTTGATTTATGGGGATGACTTTGGTATGAAAAAGAGTGCATAAATAGGAAAAAATAGTCTACTCTGCCAATAAACTTACACACAGTCCATTGCCCTAGGCACAGTTAAATGTATAAACTGAATGCAAGAGCCTCTGATTTTGGGGGATTTTTTTAAATATCTTTTTTTTTTCTTGGTTCTGGCATGAATAGGTAACAGCTTTGATGGAAAATAGCCACAGGTACTAGGGCCTAGCTCTCAGCATCCCTTTCCATCCCTACCTCCCCACCTGACAGAGATGCACACAAACATATATGCACACAATACCCATTGATTCCATTTTTCTCCCCCATTTTATAAATTCTGTGTGTTATTTAGTAACTGTGCTTGTGGTTTGCTGTCATGTTCATTTTTCCATAGATGAAGCTGTATGTATACTGCTGTTCTTGTAAAATTGTCACAAACCAATGAGGTTTTGGGAGGAGGTGGCTTCCTTAGTGTCTCTGCAGGCCAGTTAAGGGCCAGTGCCTGTAACTTTTGAAAGGGTAGAGAGTAGCATAAGGAAAATTCAAGTCCTGCCTAAAGACTGAGTTAACTGAAGAGAAAGGAAGCCTGAAGACTTCATTATTATTATTAGCAGCAGCTTCTAGTAACAGGATGCCTTAATTTTACAGAGCAACTTGACAATGAAATGTACTCCCAACCTTTTTTTTTTTTAACTAAGAATTTGATTCCAAAGAATTAGAGACTCTGTTGTAGACAGCATTTTCCAATAATGTTCACAAAACAAAGTAGCTCTAATGGGGAGAAGATGGAGAAGAAAGAAGATAAATTTGTGGGAAATAGAACTTGCATCTGACAGTGTGACAGTGTGACAACCAACACTTCTTGGAGTTTAACTTTTAAATAGAGGTCTTGTGTGTCAGTTCCCTAAAATTAAAAATGGATCCAGAGGAAATGACTTCCCAGAGAACAAGCCAGCCACTTTGGACAGACTGGACACAAGCCATCCACACAGCTGCCTGTGGCTCCAGCCAATTGCTGGTCTGCATGCTGCTAGGGGAGTCCTCTATCTCCCATAGAGCAAAGAGCATATGGGCCTTTTCCACAGCTGACTCAGACAGAGGAGGAGGGAAAAGTGGCAGCAAAACACTGGAGTTTGCTTTGCTTAATTATGGTGGTCATGAGAACTTTAAATGCCAGTAAAGGTGTATAAAAAAAGGCAAGAGAGATTTTTACAGGAAGGTCGGTGTTTCTCCTTACCCTGTAGCATGGGAACATATTTTGCACAAGGCTGTCTGATTTTATCCAAGGAACATTTCAGAATGGCTCCTATTCCTGTCCTCTGAGTAAACTCTAAGCCACATAAGCTGCAGCAGTCTCGGCAGGGCCAGCAGGAAAAAGTAGTGTTCATTTTTCTTCTGCTGTTACGTTTCCTGAAGCAGTTCAGAACTGGGAAAACAAAACCACAGTGATATTTTTATTGCTGGTCAAAAATAGTTTACTGGACAGAAAAGGAAGAAAAGCTTTACAAGCCTGGCATGGAGCCCGTACTGCGCAGCTCTTTCTGGCACAGGTTGTAAACAGAGCTGCTCACCATAGACCGCTCTAATACCAAGGTTTCTTTGGAAATACGCAGCATCACTGCTGTCCACTAAAACATAACAAAGAGTGTTGTAATGCCAAACAACAGAGATGACTTGCATAATGCTGTCTAAATACAAGAAAGGAAGTAACTGAATTTTCAGCTCTTTATATCGTGCCTAGATCACACAGAAACTTGAACATTCAGCCCAATCCTTTTCATTTTGAATGACGCAATGAAGCCTCACCCTCTACTTACAGAATATAAATATTGGGGATTTTTCATTTGGTTAGTTGATTTTGTTGTGGGGGATTTTTTTGTTTCTAAACCTGTTTCTAATCTTTCTTGTTTTATGAATTGCATTTGTATGGAAAGAATGCAAATACTGGAGGAAGTTTTTTCCTTTTTTGTCAACAAACTGCAAACTGTTCCTGTAAAGCCCAAATCTTAAGCAAACAGGCAACCTACCCCATATTTCTAGACATGGATGCACAGAAGAGCTAAGAAGTCAGTAGATGTATAATCACTAAATGTTAGATCCACAAATATGATCACAACATTGCAATCTTGTTGCGTGTGTTTTTATAATACGAGACTTTTGCATTAGAGAGTGGCATCTACATATTTCTTTAGAAGGCCTTATTTCTCCCTCCAAAACAGGGAATCATAAAGTAGTTCTTCATAATAGTCTGGAGTTAGATTATGGTCTTTTTATATAAGCAAGCTTTTCATCTTTAAAATAGAATTAGACTTTTACCATGTAGAGGATTTTGCTCAATGTAAAGGAATTGTAATATATGCATATTTGTAGGACTAATGAGTTAGGATTTTTTTGTCATCTAGAAATGAGGTGTAAGAGTCAGTTCTTGCTTTACACACGTTTTTCCCTTATATCTGCACAGTGATCTCACACACGTGACACGAGCCTTCTCTCTAGCCTCCTTGGTGTGGTTGCTTAAAAATAGAGAGCCACTGCAACGACCAGAGTTTTCCACCAGTGGGAATCTTCCTGATGGCTCCATGAGTATGGTATTAGCCATGTTTTTCCCTGGACATGGTGCACAGCAGAAGGCTGTGTGGGAAATGGCTTTGAGGCAGTCTTGGCATGCATGTAGAGGACAGGAGCTTGTGAGGTTGCTGTGCCCCATGTTTCCAGTCCAGCACATGCAGTTGCAGGAAGAGGGTTGAGCAAGGTTTTTGACGAACAGCTGCAAGGTAGCAAAGTGCAGTGAAACCAGGGGCTTGAATTTGACATCTACAAGAACTGTTAGAGCTGATGGTAAAGTCAAGCTGAAGCTTTGTCTTCAGTGACAGAAAAAGGAGAGGAAGAAATACTGTGTACTTTTCCCAAGATAACAAATTTGTATTAGCTATCTGGACATAAAATCTTATGCAAACAAGATTTCCATAGTTTCTTCCACAAATTCAAAGGAAAATTATATACCCTCTCCTCATAGGTTTATCTTGCTTAGATTACAACACAGGAAAACAAACTACCATTATATTTGTTTGTTTGGGGCTTTAACTGCCAGATGTAGCTTATACACACCGACAACATGTATCATTAGAAAAAAAAAAAAAGTGGAATTTCAATTGGGTTTTACTCCTATTGAAGGAAGAGCACAGTTTCACTACCCCTGAAAAAAGGTGCCATATCTCTTTCTGGGCTTCTGGTGTAACAATAAGATCGATTAACTGGGCGCCTTTTTCCTCCTGCCTTACTGTGCTGCTTTCTGTTCATCTCTCTGCTGTTTCTCCTACCTCGCTGGTAGCAAAATTTTCCTGAATGTCTTTCAGCTGAATCAGTGTTGAAATGTTTCTTGCTGGCCTATTTTTCAGTCCTCTCCTTCCTCCAAAACATCCTTGAACAGTGACCTGTCCAGCAAGAAGTGTCCATCTTCTTTTAGGGGAAAAATATGAGATGAACTGTTGCCTAGTGTATTGGTAAAACAAATATAATATCCATTTACAAGTACTACAGCCATAGAGAGAAATTATAATAATTTTATACAACTATACAACAACAAAATTATATAATTTTATACAACTATAAAATTGCATGTATACCCATCAGCCATCCTCAGTACAATGAAGGATGGTGTCTGTGGTACTTTTTCTTAAACTTCACCTATTCTCAGTTTTTACTTTCTCAAGCCATGGAATTTGCACCATTTCCTCTGGGAAGTAACTTCCATCTTAATGGATCTTGCTCCTTTTCTTACTTAAATGTAGCCTTTTTTTGACTGCATCTCAATGCTATTAATTGATGGTCATTTCCCATCTTAATCATTTCCATTTGTTACATATTATTGCAATCCTGAAAATACAGAGGTTAAGAAGCTCTGAGTGCATTGCACCATCTCAGCTAATTTGAATTGTGCCCAAATTTCAAATATTATCTTCTAAATACCAGTGGACAGCTTTAGAAGCAGAAGATCTGATTTTCTGGAGTAACTAACACAGGATGGGCTAGGTCTAGGAAGTCTAAAACCTTTGATAAAGTCATGCTGTAAGCTTCAGTGAAGTGTCCTAAATCCAAACCCACATTAGCAAATTTGGGTCAGAACTACTCTAAGCATACTTTATTAATGTCGAGAAATAGATATTAAAATCCTCTGTATTATCTTGGCTGATTTCTACAAAGGCTTTGAATTCAAAATGCCATTATGGGAGTGTGTGCCAATTTTGTCCTTAATTAACCCACTAAGCCTTGTCCTGCGATCAGTGGGTTATATAAATATAACCAGAGCAAACCCACCCTGCAGACAAGAGGAAGACTTGCTACTCTTACTACGTTCATGTTCTGGTTTGATATTCCCAGAGCCACTGTTCTTCTTTGGAAGATGATGAGCATTTCCTACGTTTATGACTTTGGCCTGGATGCTACAGCAGAGAAAACTGTCATGAAGTCTGTTGATTCCAGCTGAGATACAGACCTGATTTATAGGCAGCCCTGATCTATAGCTATTGGCCTTTTTGACTGTGAAATTTGGTCTCAAGTGTATGAGTTGAAAAATAGTATCAACAAGACCTGAAATAAAACTCCATCTTCCCAACCTCTTACAGAGAGCAGCATAATTCTAATTAAATGTCTCTGAAGAACTAAAAAAAACTGTTTAAGGTTGCAAATGTCTTTTAATTGTGCTTTCTTTTCCTCTGGGAGAATTCCAGCTGAACAAGAGCCTTGTGAGAAAGCTCATGCAACTGATCACTTTAACCATATTGCAACTAAATTAAGCATCTGAAGATCTCATTTTGTCACATTGCTCCCCCTACAAATGCTTGTGTTTAAGATGTCAAGGCTGTGCCTTGACTATAAAGGGAGAGAGGGTTCTGAGATAAACAAGCATTTTGGGAAAGAAAAACAAAAGACTCATTTATCTCTCAGATTGGGACAATTTGCCATGCTCCTGCTGTTATGAGAAATACTCTTCACACCAGGTCTTCTCAGGAGATTATCCACAGGGAGAGGAAAGTGTTTCCCACAGTGCCAGAAAGTAAAAAACATCCAACAAATATCAAAACAACCCTCCCTGAGGCCTGTCAGGAAGAATTTTGGGGAATCCTGTGATGGTGAGAATGAAGTTGGAGGGAAGGAGAAGGATATTTAGAAGATAAATTACTTTTTTAATAGAAAATCTCCTTTCCTGGAGGCATATCTATATCTAGGATGCAACATGCCAGTCTTGCTAAGCTTACCTTGTCACTAACAAACGAAGCCTGCTGCTTGCAACCAGGAATTTTCAAATATAAACACTATAGGCAAGCTGCTGAACAGCACTGTGTGAACAGCCTGCTGCCAGGGCTGCTGCTGCTGGAACTGGTGCTTGGAGACCTCTAAAATGTGTGCCACTGTCTTTCTGTGCTCCCCTATGTGCCCATTCTTTTTTGTGATGACCAGCTAACTTGAGTATTGTAAATCTACTTGGGCATGTACAACTGCCATAGATTTGTCTAAGGTTTCATGTTGCCTTGGAAATGTTTAACTTCTGAAAATCATTGTAAGCATATTTCAGCAGGCAAAGTGTATTCCAGCAACTTAGGAGACATTTGACCTACCTCACCAGTTTCCTACTTGTGCTGCTCTTGTAAAGAGGCTGCTGGTAGGTTTATATTTGCTATTTAAGTACCCACAATTGTACTGAAATGTTTATGGTCATGCAAATGAATGAAGATTGAAATCCATTTTCTTGATTACCCCCTCTGTGATCTCATAAGAGCTATCTTGCTTACTTGCCATAATCTTAAAGCTCATGAAAAAAAGCTCACAGTCTGCATAAATTAGGTGCACTAAATAGAAAGGGCTAATAAGGCCTGAGGGCTTGCTGCTCAGCATGGAGCTCAGCCCTCTGAGCTTTCCAACACCGAGCTTAAGATACGAGCTCCATATCCTGTACTGCAGTGTGATCTCTTGAGTATCTCTCACTTTCATTCTCCTGAAGACTGCTTCTTGTTGCAGACGTGCTCAGATAGCTGGGAGCATTTAACCTTTATTTATGCGGTGNTATTTAAAAACACATATAAATTTATATATATATATATGCAATGTCTTCTTGTAGCAATGCTGTGTTGATCCTGGGAATCTTTCCCGAGCCCTGAGTGAGCCAATGGACATTGTAATATGACTGTTAATATTTATGCAGATGCTGGCTTGGTCTCAGGCAGCGCAGAGAGGTGACCACCACCTGCTTTCTGGAATGATGTTTGCTTATGGATGCTGACTCTTGTCTGGGAGACTCAGCTGTTTCATGGCCCCAGATATAAAGCTGATGCTTACACCATTCTTCTCTTTAAAGAAATGATCATTAACAATACTTAAAATTCATAGTGCTCTATTGTAAACGTTGATAGGTCTAGAGGCAATTTTCACTTCCTATTAATGTCAGGCATAAACCTGATGAGTTCATTAACTGGATTTATGCAGTTTGTTGGTGATGACAAGAAAAATATTAAAGCTTTAGTTAACACCTTTTTTCATGGGTACAGAACAGGCTGAGCTTTTGATTTGTTTATTTGAACTTCAAGTCACTGCATATATATATGTTTATATATATAAAGCTTGCCTCTGTGTGGATTATGTTCTCTTAATGAGTATTAACAACATTAATCCCTGTATATTTTGATTGAATTTGACTGTGAGAGGCAAAGAAGTTCTTTTTCCAAGTTTTGACAGTAGATTTCTGATGCTTGTTAGAAGAATCGTGAGAAGATTCATATCCCAGTACTAGGACCTCAAATTATGCAAAAGCATTAAAAGCCAAATGGCAGACTCAGGGCAGAAGGATCCCCAGCAATACAGGCTGGAGCTGACTGTAAAAGTACAAGCTGTGCTTTTTATGTGGAGAGTCCAGTCCTGCAGTGTCCTGGCAGCTAGGGGCATGCTGGGCAGCCCCAGCCAGCACACAGCCTGCACATCCAGCAAAGGGTTCTTTCTGCTTTACAGAGCACTGTGCCCACTTTGGGGCATCTGGATGGGGTTTTTTACCTTTAAAGTGAAAATCACTGTTGAATTCAATTCCAATCTGCTGCTGCCAGAAGGAACATCACAGAGAATACCAAGCCATACTTCCCTCAGANTTAAAGCTCATTAAAAAAAGCTCACAGTCTGCATAAATTAGGTGCACTAAATAGAAAGGGCTAATAAGGCCTGAGGGCTTGCTGCTCAGCATGGAGCTCAGCCCTCTGAGCTTTCCAACACCGAGCTTAAGATACGAGCTCCATATCCTGTACTGCAGTGTGATCTCTTGAGTATCTCTCACTTTCATTCTCCTGAAGACTGCTTCTTGTTGCAGACGTGCTCAGATAGCTGGGAGCATTTAACCTTTATTTATGCGGTGACAGACCTCAGGACTTTGATTTGCATGTATGAATTGTGACCGGATGACCATTGCTCTGCTTCCCACTAAGAGTCCTTAAAGCAGGCCTTCAGTTGTAGCTGGTTCCAGCTGACTTAGCTCCAGCATGAAGTTTACTTCAGTCCCATTCATTGAGGAGCTGGCCCCACCTGCTCTCTGCCAGAGGAGGCTACGACTACAAAGCCTTACGAGAAGAGAGAAGAGCTGCAATTCTTTCTTACATCCAAATTATTCTTACATGTTTAAAAAAAGATACATATCCAAAAGCATGGTTTTGTTCACAAAGGCTCTTCAGACCAGTTATCACCCATACATTAAGGAAAAAAAATAAGTGATCTATCTTGAATGTGTCTATGATCATGAGGTTCCTTTGCTTTGTATTATGCAGTTATGAAACAGAAATGGGATTGCCCAAAAGGGACTTGATGCTGCTCTTTTCTCACCTTGAAATAGTTCATTTTCCAAAGAATTTTACGAATGCTCCACTACGATAGCTTTTGCAGTATTGTACATTTCCACTCTGCTCTATATTTGAGAGCTTATTGCAATTACTACTATATTCTATATATANGCTTGCCTCTGTGTGGATTATGTTCTCTTAATGAGTATTAACAACATTAATCCCTGTATATTTTGATTGAATTTGACTGTGAGAGGCAAAGAAGTTCTTTTTCCAAGTTTTGACAGTAGATTTCTGATGCTTGTTAGAAGAATCGTGAGAAGATTCATATCCCAGTACTAGGACCTCAAATTATGCAAAAGCATTAAAAGCCAAATGGCAGACTCAGGGCAGAAGGATCCCCAGCAATACAGGCTGGAGCTGACTGTAAAAGTACAAGCTGTGCTTTTTATGTGGAGAGTCCAGTCCTGCAGTGTCCTGGCAGCTAGGGGCATGCTGGGCAGCCCCAGCCAGCACACAGCCTGCACATCCAGCAAAGGGTTCTTTCTGCTTTACAGAGCACTGTGCCCACTTTGGGGCATCTGGATGGGGTTTTTTACCTTTAAAGTGAAAATCACTGTTGAATTCAATTCCAATCTGCTGCTGCCAGAAGGAACATCACAGAGAATACCAAGCCATACTTCCCTCAGAGGGATGCAGCAAAAGGGCAAGAGGCAGTGCTTAAAAGCTAGAGTATTGGAAGATCCAACTGGATAAAACAGGGCAGGGCTAGAGGAGAGATCCTGTTAAAGCCAGTCAAGCACAAGGTCAGTGTTCAGAAAGTCATGGGATCTCCATCCTTGGAGATCTTCATAACTCAGCTGTCAAAGACCATGGTTTTTTGACCTAGTTTTGAAACTAGCCCTACTTTAAGGTGAGTGCTGGACTAGAGATTTCCAGGTGTCACTTCCAACCTCAATTTTTCCATTATCTTGTGAGTACCCAATGTTTCAGCAAGCTTTTGGCATTTTTAACTTTCCCTTTTCTGGACATACAGAGAATAATGTACATGGCTCTGGGATAAGAGCCCTGGGTGATGTTAGTATTTAATCTCTCACCAGCAGCAGTGGTGTTGCACTAGCAGCACTAAACTGGAGATCATAAGAGCAATGTCAGCCTTGGGTAGTCAAGTTTTCATTAAAATGGGTCTTGCTTTTCAGCTACAGGTTTTCTACCTCCTCCAATGCTATGTTCTCCAAGCCCGCCTTTGAACTTGCAATTTCTTACGGCAATTAACCAGACCTCTGAGTTGCCCTAGTTGTGTACACCCAGTGTGAAGAGATAAAGGACAAGAGCTTGAACTGAAATTACTAATGCTCTTAGCAGGGCAAGGAGAAAATGACCAGCAATTGGAAATAAGGGCCATTTTATGTGGCCTAATCAGAGGATTATATTGGGAGAACATGCACTTGGCACGAAAATAAAACAGCAGTTGAAGGATTTTGTTCCTGGAAAATTCCAAGCCTTCCATCAGAAACAATGCATTTTTTTTAATGTGATTTCCAGTACCATAAACATCTGGTGAATTGAGGCTTGCTCAGAATACCAGTATGGAAAGCACACAGACTATCACTGGTCTCTTAAAAAAAAAAAAAAAAAAAA